>JAMQGT020000071.1:0-130795 GCA_024447675.2 Pterophyllum scalare
TAAATCCAGTCCTGTTCGGTTATTTAAAATATCTTCATAGAGTGTGATGTTATATTTGTCGTGATTTCGGCTGCCCTCTTGGCCAGATTTCTCTTTAAAATAAATTTTTAAGATCAATCACAATTTTTATCCTGATAAATATATAAAAGACACTGCCAAAAACTGATTGCGGCTTCTACCTTGTGACAGAAATGTTGTTTCTCGCTCAGATTGACTTGATATTATTCACGAGAGATGCGTTTGACATATTTTTCACAGATTATAGATCAGCAAGTCATTACAACAGTTTAAATAAAGGCAGTAATTTTCTGGCAAATACCAGAAATCACTTTTTGGCAGACGATCACTTTTTGGCACAACACTGGCAACAGCCGGTTCAATTCCTCCTGTGCGTTCCCAGCTACTTTTTCACTGCATTTTGAATTGATCAGTGAGAGAATAATGATCATTGTCTCAATATAAATAATAATAATCAAAGCAACAATATAAGGACTCACAAATGTCTGCCAATTGCTGGGCTGGATGTGAGGGAATAAACAAACGTGCTTTCTATGCCACATTCACACGCATTCACATTACCATGAAGCAACTTGGGGTTCAGTATCTTGCCCAAGGATACTTTGGCATGCACTGGAGCAGCCAAGGATTGAACCATCAACCTTCCAATCAGTAGACGACCTGCTCTACCTCCAGAGGCACAGCCTTTAAAATTCTATGCTTTGCTTTTCAAAACAGAAGGTCTGTCTGAGCTCCTAAACGTGATCTTTTCTATGTAAATAGGAAAACTACAAATCAATAGACACTGGATTATATAAATTTTTTGTGGAAAAAAATGAACTGAAGCTCATAAACAGAGAGGAAGTTTTTTGGTTTGTAATTCCACAGTAATAAAAATATTAAGCCAATAAGTTGAGAAAATACATAAGTGGGAATACGGTTCCATATGGAGATTGGTTTGCATAAATATTTTTATGCCAATAATTTTTAATGTATTATTGAGACTGTAAAGTCTTTTTGAAGAATTTGTATCGACTTCCAGATTTTTTATTTTGTATTTAGGATGCGGTTCCTGCTGGGGTACCCATGCTTTTTAAAGGTACTTCATACCTGTCTGTTAGATCACGCTGTTCTCACCTTTTCTGTTACAGCTGTGGGAAAGACTTGACTCCCTTCAAACTTCAAAGTGAATAATAAAATCATCAGAGCTGTTGCAGCATCTCCCTCTGTGCTGATCATTAAAATGCCTGTAAAAGCTGACATCATTGTACTCTTTTGCCTTCTGTGGGGGCAACAGCACAATGTGCAAAATGACAAAAATCGAGAGGTGCACAACCGGCCAAAACACCACCAAAGCGGTGGCTTGCACCAGCTGATGTAGCATTATTTTTGTTGTATGGTGCCAAAACAGATACTCTCCCTACTTTTAACGTTAGGTTTCAAACCATCCTTTTTGATAAGCTTATAGTTAGGAGTGGCTCAGGTGACTCTGAACCATCACTTAGGAGCTATAGGTTAGGTTTCTGAGGGATGTCCCATGTAGGTCTGATGAGCTTGTGCCGTGGCATCCATCCGTTCCTACAGAGATAGTATTGGTCATAACCTAATGGGTCTTGGCCCAAACTGTGCTCAAGGTCAAGGTCACATTTGTCATTTTGTGGGTAGTATCCCATGATGGATCGTGACCCTCTTGGGCTACTGCATCGCTGATATTCTGGCTTTTCTTCCTCCTCACGCTCCTCCCTAAACCTGGTTGTGCTCGAGGTCTATTCCTGTTAAAAGGGAGCTCTTCTTTCCCACTCACTCCAAGTGCTTACTCATGGGGGGAATCATCTGATCACTGGGAGTCTCTAATGTTGTAGGGCTTTTACCTTACAATATAAAGCACCTTGCAACTGCTGTGAATTGGCACCATCACTAAGTCTGATTTGTCTGTATAGCTTTACCTGTCTGTTTATTCCAGAAAGTCAATGGGGTCCTGGAGAGCCCCACAGGCACGGGTAAAACTTTGTGCCTGCTGTGCGCCACCCTGGCCTGGAGGGAGAACTTCAAGGATACCATCTCTGCCCGCAAGATAGCAGAGAGGCTGGGCAAGGAGGAGATGTTTCCAAACACACCTCTGTCATCCTGGGGGACTGCTGCTACTGACGGTGACAAACCAGGTATGTTTGTATCATCTGCACGGCAACTTCCACCCTCATAGTTCACAAAAAGTGGGGCAGCATGGTGGCGTGGTGGTTAGCACCACTGCCTCACAGCTAGAATGGCATCTAGAAGGTCTGGGTTCGATTCCACCTTGCATGTTCTCAACGTGTCTGTGTGGGTTTCCTCCCACAGTCCAAAGACAAAGTCCAAAGTAAGCGGTGTCTATGGAAGTTTTCCTGGCTCTGCAAAGCCCGTGGGAGCTAGCAAAGTCCACCAGGGTGGGCAGAGGGCTACCAAGTACTTTTCCTGCTGTCCTGATTACTCTCTGTAGAGGTTTCTTGTCTGCTGCTGAGCAGGCAGCAAACCACACCACGATGCTGTGTGTCAATACTGACTCGATGGTGGCCCTGTAAAAAGACACAAGCAGTTTCTCCTCCAGCTCAGAAAGTGGAGCTTCTGCTGAGCCTTTTTGGGTTGCTTGTCCAGGTCAGGTCATCAGATATTTGTGTCCCTGGGAACTTAAAGGAGGTCACCCTCTTCACACTTTCACCATTGATAGTTAGTGGAGCGTGTTCCTCTTTCCGCCTCCTGAGGTCAATGACCATCTCTTTGGTTTTTGTGGTGTTTAGCTCCCGGTTGTTCTTGGTACACCACTCTGTAAGTGCCTGTACGTCCTCCCTGTACGCTGACTCGTCACCCCCTGTGATTAATCCCACTACAGTAGTGTCATCAGCGAACTTGATGATGGAGTTTGAGGTGTGAATGGGGGCACAGTCATGCGTGTATAGGGTGTACAGGTATAAGGTACGCTTACATGTTTTGAGCACTTGTAAATGCTACTAGTTGGACCTTTATGCCTTGAGGCGAGGGTGCTAACCACCATACGCCCATGCCACCCAGGTTATTTGTTAATTGATTATAAATTAACCTTGGATGTGAGACAGATTAAGTGCCGGAAGTCTACTGAACAAAGCGGGTGGGTAAATTTGGCTTGAAAAAAGTGCTTTGAGTGATGAGTAAGATTAGAAAAGCACTTTGTAAATGGCAGTTTATTACATGTTCTCAAGTCTGTGTGTGTGTGTGTTCAGAGATCGAATGAAAAACTTGGTCTGCAGAAGGTCTAGCTGAATGGAGATCCTCTAACCTTACACTGATATCACAAACATCATCCAGTTACACACTCTCAAGAGAAACAGCAATAGGACCAACACATGCACGAGTCCTATTGCTGCTTCACAATGTTGTTATGCTTCTGTAATATAAAGCCCTGATTGTCTTTTCTTGTTCTCTAGCCTACTACACTGATGTCCCCAAGATCATATATGCATCCAGGACACATTCTCAGCTTGCACAGGTTATCAGTGAGTTAAAGAACACATCATACAGGTACAGATACAAATACTTGATGCAAATATTTGATTATGCGTGATGATTGTTTTGTATTGTAGATAAAATCAATTATAGACTAAACTAATTCAGACCATGTTTTGCGGCTGCTATGGTTAAAACACAGACAGGACTCGAATTTATCCAGATCTGAGGGGGATGGGGGTGGGTGGGAACAAAAGACAGTGGAAGAGAGCCATAGATTAATACAGAAAAGTTATACATTGAATTGCATGTCATTGAGTGAAATAAGTATTTGATCCCCTGTAACACAGTCAGAATTCTGGCTCACACATCCTACAATCAATCAGTTAATCAGTTACAGATACTCCTGATCTCAAGTCGTTATGTGTATAAAGCACACCTGTCCACAGAATCAATATCTTCCGTTCAAACCCCTCCACCACCATGGACAAAGACCCAAGCGCCGACAAAGGATGTCAAGGAGAAGATTGTAGACCTGCACAAGACTGGACTGGGCCACAAGAAGCTTGGTGAGAAGGTGACAACAGTTAGTGGGATTATTCAAAAATGGAAGAAACATAAAACGACCATCATCCACCCTCTGTCTGGAGCTCCATGCAAGATCTTGCCTGATAGGGTGAGGATGATCATGAGAAAGGTGGTGGATCAGCCCAACACTGTACGGAGGAATTTAATGATCTGAAGGCAGTTGGGACCACAGTCACCAAGAACACCATTGCTAACAAACTACATCGCGATGGATTGAACTCTTGCAGCACCCGCAAGGTCCCCCTGCTCAAGAAGTTAGAGGTGCAGTCTCATCTTAAGTTTGCCAGTGAACATATTTTCAGAAGTTTTGGGAGAAAGTACTGCGGTCAGACGAAACCAAGCCTTTTGGCATCAACTCGACCCACTGTTTGTAGGAAGAGAAATGCTGGGTATGACCTAAAGAATACCATCACCACAGTCAAGCACAGATGTGGAAACTTTATGGTCTAGGGCTGTTTTTCTGCTAAGGGTCCGGGATGACTTCACTGGATTGAACAAGTCCATGTGCTGTAAAATCTTGGATGAGAATCTTCTTCCCTCAGCCAGAACACTTAAGCTGGGTCGTGGATGCATCTTCCAACGTGGTCATGGAGTGGCCTAGATAGTCCTAAAGAAAATCTGTGGAGGAAGCTGAAACTTTGAGTCAGATTTAGAGTTTCTTTAAAGAGGAGTGGGCCAAAATCTTCCTGAGATGATCAACTACAAGAAACGACTCATCAACAAGGGTTTCTCCACCAAGTACTGAGTCATGTTTTACTTGGGGATCAAATAATCATTTTACTTAGTGACATGCAAATCAATTAATAACTTTTATGTAATGGTTTTAATATGGATTTTTGCTTGATGTTCAGTCTCTCTTCATTAAAATGAAACGATTAGCAATTCAGCAGTGGATCAAAAAATTATTTCCCCCACTACAAATGGTACAGTGCACAAAGTGAATGGAGTAATGAAGACATCTGTCAGCAAGAGTCGTTAAATATCCAGGCAGAATGAAGCTTGTTGATGCCTACAAGAAGTGTCTGATTGAGGTGGAAACTTGTAGCCATTAACATTTAACCAAATGTAAGTGGGGGTGTATGGATAAATTTGAGCCTATATATAATTTTGACTGTGTGGATTAGGGAAAATCCAAAATAAATTCAGACTAAATAAATGCACCTCTTCACAAGTTCACTTGTGAACTTCCTCACCTCTGTCAGCTAATCTCCAGCTTTCAACTACCAACTCTCCCTGAAATCACTGACCTCATCCATAAATCCAAGCCCTCCACAGGTCTCCTTGATCCTCTCCCCATAATTCTGGTTAAATCCTGCCTCCCTCTCTCCTCCCCTTCATTATCTGCCACCATTCACCCATCTCTTACCACTGGAATCGTTCACACTCTCTTCAAAACTGCAGCTGTTACCCCAATTCTGAAAAGGGCTGGTTCTGATCCAAACAACTCCAATAATCTTTGCCCCATTTCTTATTTTCCTTTTGCTTCCAAAATACTTGAAAAAACTGTTGCTATTCATCTTCACACCCATTTAACCCAAAACAGTCTGTGCAAACAATTCCAGTCTGGTTTCTGCGCCCGCCAAAGCACAGAAACTGCTCTACTCAAAATCACCAATGACCTTCTTATGGCAGCTGATTCTGGACCACTCTCCATCCTCATCCTCCTTGATCTGAGTGCATGCTTTGACACTCTTTCTCACAACATCCTCCTCAGTAGATTATCTTCTATTGGCATCACCCACACCCCTCTTGACTGGCTGCAAACTTATCTCACAGGCTGCACTCGGTTCATCCAGCTTGTCTTTTAAATCCCACCCCACTCCTGTAACTTCAGGTGTGCCTCAAGGCTCTGTGCTGGGGGCCCTCCTTTTCATCACTTACCTCCTTCCCTTTGGCAATGTCTTCCGCAAATTCAGCATCCATTTTCACTGCTTCACGGATGACAGCCAGCTCTACTTATCCACCAAATCTAACTCTTCCCTCCTGCCCCCCTCCCTCACCACCTGTTTATCTGAAATCAAATCGTGGTTCACCTCAAACTTCCTTAAATTAAACAGCAACAAAACTGAGTTCCTCCTTGTCAGAACAAAATCCACCTCATCCAAAGTTGGCAGTTTCTCTCTCACCATCGACAGCTCCTTAGTTGTCTCTTACTCTCAGGTTAAGAGTCTGGGTGTCCTCATTGACAGCACTCTATCCTTTCTCTCCCATATCATTAATATTACCCGGTCTGCATATTTCCACCCACAAAACATAAATCATCTCCACCCCTCCCTCTCCCCACATGCCACCTCCATCCTTGTTCATAGTTGTGTTACCTCCCGTATGGATTACTGTAACACTTTTATTTGGCCTCCCTTACAAATCCCTCCAGAAGCTTCAAATCATTCAAAACTCAGCCACTCGCATTATCACCAGAACCCCTCATTTCACCACATCTGCCCAGGCCTACAGCAGCTCAACTGGCTTCCAGTTAAATTCAGAATTCATTTCAAAATCCTTCTGGATGCATTCAAGGCCATCCACAACCTCACCCCTCCTTATTTAGTCGAACTTCACCTCAACATCACCTCATCATCCTGCACCCTCTGCTCTTCCTCCTCTATCCACCTTACTGTTCCCCCTGCCCGCCTCAGTACCAGAGGCTCTGCTCCCCAGCTGTGGAACTCTCTCCCACCAGACATTCGCAATATCGACTCTCTTCATGTTTTCAAATCACGACTCAAAACTTACCTGTTAAAGATTGCATACTCACTTTAGTTCCTTTGGTCATTTAGTTTCTGTTTCTGCTTTTATGTGATTTTTTTTGTTTTTACCCTGTAAAGTGCCCTTGGGTATCGTGAAAGGTGCTTAAAAATAAAATGTATTATTATTATTATTATTATTATTACCTAATTCTTGGTTAAGTTTCCTTATAAGTCAATGATGTTGATCTTTCTATCATTTCTTAACCTTTTGAGTTTCAATAATGCAGTTACTGCTTTAACTACTTCACCTTTGTTTGACCTGGCAGGAGTAGTTGTCACACTCACTGGACTGTCATTTTTTTTTCTTTCATCCCACAGGGGGTTGCAGGCCTGTTTAAAGCTTTAGAGTGTTATTGTACTTGCTGCAGTCTTTTTGAGGCCTTATTGGCCATGTTGCCTTTTGTCTGTTCTGGTTTTGTCGCCTGTTTAAACTCCATCTTCAATGTATCTGCTGTCCAGCCCAAAGGTGTGTGTGCTGGGCTCAAGAGAGCAGCTTTGCATCAACCAGGAAGTCATGCGTCAGGAGAGCAACCATGTCAAGGTAAGTTACAGCTCTAAAACTGCAAATGTAATGGAATATTTTAGTTGCTATGCCCGATGAATTGTTTTAAATATGAAACCCTTCCAAATGTCTGCGAGGTTGGTTTAAAAAAAGATATTATGCAGACTTTTATTTGCCCAGTTGAAACCCATTTTAATATACATAACTTTGAGTATTATTTATTTATTTATTTTAATTAATGTGGATTTATTCTTTCTCTTCACAATACTTTCTTTAAAGATAACACATTTGGGGTCAACTTGAAAGAAAGGCGACTGGGAAATGTGAGCCATAGAATCCCCATATATCATTTTCTGTGTACCTGTATGTTGTCAATGCAAACTACGGAGGTCAAATGTGACGTGATTTTTAAAAAATCCTTATGTGTTGACAATACACACCACATATTTCTAAGTTATAAGGCTTTTGGGCAATTTCCCACCACTAAATCCTTATGTTGACCTTGAAGACCTTAGTGGATGGCAGATGCTATTGGATTGTTAACATGACCCCACTCTCACACCCCTACAAAGTATCAGGATCGTGGTTACAGACAGAATGGTTCCAAAGTGTAACCTCCTTTGTGGAGGTAATAATGAATTTGTCCTGGGGACAAACACAGTGTGAGCAGATTATAATGAAGAAATAACAGAGGAATAGAATCAGCTGCTTCTCTGCTGAGTTTCTCATGCTGAAGGTGAAATCCAGCTTGGATTCATGCTGGCAGTGACGGCAGGCAGCAGTAGTTTTGTGCGTTCTGTGTGTGTTTTGTGCATTTTGTTTTTTATACTGTTTTTAATGTTATGGGTGCAAATGATAGAAAGCAACAATAGCTTGCGTGGTGCACTTTTTGATCGTTTTGACACATTTGTGTCACTTTTTGGGTGGACTCTGCGTGAACCAAGTGTGCCTGCTGGATAGGCGGGATTTCCTTCTCTTCCTGTGGGACTCAGGTGTGGAGTTTGTGGAACCCTCTGCAGTTCTCCCCACGGATATTCTCCAGATTGGAATCTCCACGGAGAATCGAGGCTGGGAGTACAAGCCGTGGGGGGTCAGAAATCGGGGGAGACGCGGTGGTGTGCGCCACAGGCTGAACCGGCAGGGCCACGGTCGGATGCCCCTCCCCACTGTCATGTTGGCAAATGTCCAGTCGCTCTGTGGCAAAATTGAGGAGCTTCAGGCCAATGTCAGGTATCTGGCAGAGTACAAAAGTGCTTGTGTCTTGGCACTGACAGAAACATGGTTGAAGGATCATGACTTGCAGTCGGACTTGGAGATTGAAGGGTTCGGAGAACCCACTCGGTTGGACCCCACAGTGAGCAGTAAATCACTGGGTGGAGGCTTGTGTCTTTATGTGACTAAGAAGTGGTGTAACACAATTGTCATCAGGGAAACACTGTGCACTCCCAACGCTGAATTTCCTTCTGTGTCTCTGCACCCTTTTTTACCTGCCTAGGGAATTTCCAGAGCTTTTTATTACCCTCATCTACATTCATCCCAAGCTAACGTGGATCTAGCTTCTATTGGCTATTGGAAGCGGCTTCAGGGAATCACGCCAGATGCTCCAAACTTTATTATGGGGGATTTTAATCACTGCAGGCTAGGGAAGTCACTTGGTAACTTTAATCAGTATGTGACGTGTCCCACTTGACTTATGAAGTCCTTGGATCTGTGTTGTGGGACGGTGAAAGATGCTTACAAATCCTTAAGCAGAGCCCCACTCAGCTCATCGTACCACAGTGTTCTTTATTTGGTTCCGTCCTACAAACCTGTCCTGAGGAAACACGAGCCGGAGCAATGTTTGGTTCCGGTGTGTTTGAGCTGCACTGACTGTGAAATGCACTGACCTCGATGAGCTCACAAACACTGTCTCATCTTATGTCACTTTCTGTAAAGAATCCGTCATTCCCAGGAAATCCATCGCTATATTTCCTAATGATAAACCTTGGATTTCCAAATCAGTGAAAAGTTCAATTAACTTGTGTAATAAGTTTTAATAATGGGGATATGGCTCGATATCACAGACTTAAGAAACAAGTGAGGAAGGAACTGAAAATGGCCAGAGTGAATTATAAGGAGAGGGTGGAGAACATGTTTAGGTCCAATAATTCTCGACTGGCTTGGGACAGGGTTAAGTATATGATGGGGATGCCGACTAAAAGGACTTTGATTACTTTTAATTCCTTGCCAGCTTTTAAGTTGTCTAATGATTTTAATAGTTTTTACAGTTGTTTTAATATTTATGATTTTACTGAGGAGCTTTCTGGTTTTAAAAGTGTGTCCTCAGGTGTCACAGTACACACTGAGAGTGGAACTGTTTCAGAAGACTTTGGAGAGGAAAAGCTCAGGTCCTGATGCCACAGGAGGCCTTATTCTTAAAAACTGTGCCCTGCAGCTGGCAGGCATCTTTAGTTTTCTTTATAACCGGCCTCATATGTTGGTTGACTGCACGTTCTCAGAGGGGGGGGGGTCAACGGCGTTCTTTCTGATGTCCTCATTTCTTCTACTGGGTCTCCTCGGGTGTTCTTTCACCCCTTTTATTTATTTTATATACCAGTGATTGTTGCAGCCTGTATTCACAGCGCCACATTTTAAAATTTGCTGATGACTCTGTGATTCTGACCCAGATCACGGGCCAGTGGTCAGGGATGTCACTGACTGGTGTGAGTTCTCCTCTTTAAAGATAAAGGTTTCTAAAATAACAGGAGATGGGTGTTGATTTTAGAAAAGACAGTGCAGTCACCGTGGGTATTTCTGGGGAAAATGTTGAGGTTGTGTAAGCATCTGGGAATGATCCGTGACACCAGGCTGACCTTTGAAACCCACATAGACTCACAATTGCCAGCTGTAGTCCAAGACAGTGGAGTTGGATTATATTTGAGGACAGGGTGAGAACCTCTTTGTGGGAGCAGCTCAGTGATGTCAGTGGCCACCACAACAGCAACCTGGCCAGCGAGCCAGCTGGTAGAAAAATAAATAAATAATGGGCTAATGCTAGCTGGTCAGTGAGTATGATTCATCTTTTTTTTTCCCAGGTCCACATGTGCAGAGGAAAAGTTTCCACCAGGTCATGTGTCTACTACAACAATGTTGAAGGTAATGATGTAATCTGAAAAAGCATGTAATCTTTTTTTTGTTTCTGTTGTTATATAGATTACATGTAGCGGTCAAATATTATTGTATTTGGCCCTAACAATCTCATAAACAGGGCATGCATAAAATTTCTCCCATATTAGTTGCTTGTTGCCTGTTAAATACAAAATAAAGTTCAAGTCCTCCTCAGATACAAAATCCCAAAGGATCATGTCCCATAACTTTAGCTTGGCCTAATACTGTGAGCCAATGCAGTTACTGCCGGTTTAGTTCTCACACGACATTAGGAGCTGACCAGATGCATTCAGAGCAATCAGTAGCTAAAGTTTATTTTCTGAAAGTTGGAAAAAGTTTTGGATGCAGAATGTAGGTAGGTGGAAAAAGACAAAAAAAAGAAAGTGGCTAGAAACAGTTGCTCACTTGGCTTTTAACATCAGGGGAATTATCTTTGCAGACAGGCATCCTGGTCACACAGTACTAGTAATCATAATTTGACCTACAGAGGCAGCCACAGGATGGTGAGTTGTATTTATGAAAGAAAACTGTCATCCTTTACAATCCCAGGAAAGCAGCTTTATTACTTTATTATGAAAGTCAAGCATAATTTGACTAAAAAAAAAGCACACAGAAAAGCCCACTGAAGTGAAGTGTGTGTCACCAGCAGTTTTTGGGACACTTGCCCTTTAAAAATACTGGAGGACAATTCATAGGGCTTTATTTAATTTTTTTGTTTTGGCGTGCGTGTGCCAAACATCAAAACACACTATTCCCAATCAAACTGCACATCCTGAAGTTACTTCTGTGGGTTTTCTCAAAGTTAGGCTGTAAAATAAAACATTTAGGTATTATAATAATAACATAATAATATAATAATGATAATGGTGATAACAAAAACAACAATCAGAATTATTATTATAATGAAATCTGATGAATAATTTACAGTGGGGGGGGGATACTTAATTTGATCCCATGCTGAATTTGTAAGTTTGTTCATTTCTTTGTAATTTTAATGCACAGGGACAAAATATGAACCAAAAATTAAGAAAAAGCACGTGGGTCTTCCTGGTGATGGCTCTTTCAGCATCACAATGACCCACAACATACCACCAAGGCAATGTGTTTTTTAGTTGATATTCTGTCTCCATTTCTCTGTGAGCAAACTTACAAATTCAGCAGTGGCTCAAATAATTATTAGCATCACTGTATAGTGTTCCTCAGTGCTGTTACATGGACACCTTCTATTGTTCAAAGAGAGCTCTTTACTCTTAGTCTGCAGGCCCACTTGTGCTTGCTACAGTTTCCAAAATTTGAATGGAAAGCAGAGCCTTCAGCTGTCAGGCCCCTCTCCAGTGGAACATAATAAACTTAATACCAGCAAAAAAGTTTAATTATAAAACACAAAGATAGACAAATACAAACGTTTCAACTGTACCAAAAGCAAAATGATTAAATGTGGGCTATTATACATTAGGTCACTCTTGTCTAAGTCCCTGTTAGCAAATTATTTATTAATGGATCAAAATATTGTTTTTTTTTTCCCTTACACCTGGTTGCAGCAGGATGAATCAGCACCTCCAAGTCAGTGTACTTGAAGCACAGGCTGATGGACTCCATCAACCAGAGACCTGGGCAGTTATAACGAATTTGAAAGCCTTACTGCCAGGCTTGTTGACTCCAGCTGGAAAACACAAAGCAGTTTTATTTATCCATCGTCCACCTGGTCCTTACTCAGAGTTTCTGTCTGATTCAGTGCTCAGTTCAGATAAAATAATTATAGTGGGTGATTTTAACAACCATGTAGACACTGAAAATGACAGCCTCAATGAAAATGAATGACAATGAACATTTAACAAAACTGACCTTTTTTTTTAAAGTAATATTTATTTTACAGTAATGGATTACACAGCACTGGAAAACCAATTTCAGCACACAATCTGTTTTTCTGAAGGTGCTTTAACAAAAGCAGCTTAAAGCAGATAACCCGTAAGCTGGAGAGGGAATGGCATCTCAGTAAAGTAGAAGATGCTCATTTAGCCTGGAAAAAGAGTTTGTTGCTCTATAAAAGAGCCCTCCATAAAGCTAGGACATCTTACTATTCATCATTAATTGAAGAAAATAAGAACAACCCTAGGTTTGTTTTCAGCACTGTAGCCAGGCTGACAAAGAGTCAGAGCTCTGTAGAGCCCAGTATTTCTTAACCATAACTTCATTAATTTAATTGCAAATGAAATTTTAATCATAAGAGAAAAAATTCTTCAAAACCATCTCACAGACAGATCTTTATGTTTAGCTACTTTCAATATTACTGATAGTTATTTAGACTCTTTCTGATTGATCTTAACTTCAATGGTTACTTCCTCCAAACCATCAACATGTTTATTAGACCCCATTCCTACTAGACTGCTCAAGGAAGTCCTAATGGTAATTAATGGAATTAAACCGCTACTTAAAAAGCCATCACTGACCCAGCTGTCTTAGCTAATTATAGGCCAATCTCCAACCTTCCTTTTCTCTCCAAAATCCTTGAAAGAGTAGTTGTAAAACAGATAACTGATCATCTGCAGAGGAACGGTTTATTTGAAGAGTTTCAGTCAGGTTTCAGAATTCATCACAGTACAGAAACAGCATTAGTGAAGGTTACAAACGATCTTCTTACAGCCTCTGACAGTGGACTCATCTCTGTGCTTGTCCTGTTGGACCTCAGTGCAGCTCTGATACTGCTGACCATAACAGGGATTTAGCCAGAAAAAAAGCATTTATTAGAGGCAGTTGCTATTAGCAATAGCAAACAGTTATACAATACATCCATCCAGGGCATACTCTCAGCTGCAAGGGAACAATACCACATGGGCAGACCCACCCAAAGCAGAGACTAAGCAATACTGGAGGGACAGAGGAAACTAGGAAAGAGAGGCATCACACAGTTTCAGTTCCACTTTATGTTTTGTTTTTGTGTCTCTGTGCTTTTTTTTTTTCCTCTTCTGTCTTCATCACCCCCAAACTGGTCAGGGCAGATGGCTTCCCTTCCATGGGCCTGGTTCTGCCAGTGGTTTCCTTGTTAAAAATAAGTTCTTCTTTCCCACCATCACCAAATGCATGCTCATAGTGTATTGCCTGATTGATTGGAGTTCTTCCAACATTGTGCACCTTGAGGCAACTGTTATTGTGAACTGTCACTATATAAATTAAGTTTAATTCAATTGCAAAAAAAATCATGCCCAAGGTGAGTTACCTAATCAGTGATCGAAGAATCAGCTGGATGCTGTAGTTTGTTTTCCAGAAGTCAAGAAAAATGTTTTGGACATGTATCTATATATGATTTACTGTTTATTGATTTTCTTCTAGAAAGGAGCACTGACAAAGTCTTGGTTAATTCTATCCTTGACGTGGAAGATTTGGTTAAATTTGGCAACAAACAGAGGTTTGTGATTCACGAGTTCATGTATCTATCCTTGTCTGTATCCTGCCCTTTCATACTTAAGTAGAATGACATTGGTGGGTGTGCATGTCTCTGTGTGTGACACCAAATCAATGTCTTTATGTTTGATTAAGAAAGTAATTGAAGCAGATTAATCAGTAGTATTCTATTTACTGCAGTCCAGCAAGACCCTTGCAAATCTTTAGCCACCATGAGACCACCATTGTCACCCATCTGTAGGTTAACTATAGGTTAAAAATGTCTCGAACCCAACCAATATCTGTGTGGATCCGCAAAGATCTGTAAAATTAAAAGTTTTGGGGGTGTGAACACTTGAGTGCTTGGTAAAGCCTGACATGTATAGTTAGGCCCAAAAGTATCTGGACATTACAATAATTTTGGCATTTTGCCTTTGCACACCACCACACCATATTTTAACTCAATCAAAATATGATTGAAGTGCAGACTTGAAACTTTAAGAAATGTTAAATGGACTAGTTCTTATATAGTGCTTTTCTACACTATCTGAGCACTCACATCACTTATACAACATGTTTACATTCACCCATTTATCAAGCACTTCGATGTAACTAAGCTAAGTGCTTTTACTGTCTAACATTCGCACATCCATACTCCAACACTTGCGTCGGAGAGCAACTTGGGGTTCAGTATCTTGCCCAAGGATACTTTGGTACGCAGCCTGGAGCAGCCAGGAATCCAACCACCAACCTTCTGATTAGTAGGTGACCTGATCTACCTCCTGAGCCACAGCCACCCCATGAAAATTAAGGATAACATTAATTGTTTAGAAATTGCAGCCATTTTTATGCATTACCCATTTTTAGTGGCTCAAAAGTAATTGGAAAATTGACGTACAGCCAGTTTTATGGCCAGGAAAGGCATGTTCCTTCATTACTCCATGGAAAATTCAAAATTCAGCAGATAAAAGGTGTGGAGTTGATTCCAAGTGGGGGGTGTGTATGTGTGTGTGTGTGTGTGTATATATATGTGCCACAGTTTGTGCATGAAGTTCATGCATTTGAATACAGATTCGCACATTCTTCCACAGAGTCTGTCCTTACTACCTCTCCCGTTCACTGAAGCAACAAGCTGATGTCATTTTTATGCCATACAACTACCTTCTGGATCCAAAGGTGGGTTCATTCACTCACATTACTCCTGCGGCTGACGTACATCAAGTAAACACTGATTGCAGTGACTCCTGCAGTTAATCATCTGTTAGAAAAATAGGCAACACATTCAGTGATGTGCCTGGAAAAAAAGTGACTCTACTAACAAAAATATCAAAGTATTGAAGAGTTTGTTTGCAGGGTATTTGTACTGCATTATTGTGATGATTGGTACTCATTTCGCAGTATCCCATGACTGCTAATATTGAATTGTGTCTGTCTCTCTTCACACAGAGCCGCAGGGCACACAACATCGAGCTGAGTGGAGCTGTGGTTATCTTCGATGAAGCTCATAATGTGGTAAGATTATGTCTGGCAGATCTTCACTCTGTCAAATGTATTTATTCACTAAACCTGGCACTGAGTGTCAAAAGTAGCGCTCAAATATAAAGAGTTGGATTGTCCATTTAAAAAAAAAAAAGTGACTCAACTGGTTATGAAGAACAAAAAAAGAACTTAAAATCAGGTTGTTACTAAATCCTCGGGACGTGCAGTTAAATAATCTGAGAAGCACTTTGCTTGAAGCATGCTAAAGCTCCGGGCTTCTACACATTTGCATTTGAGGTCAAGCAGTTGTTGTCAATTGCGCATCAGCTGGAGGTGACGCAATAATGCGTTTAATGAGAGTGAGGTCACTTTAACAGTCCATTGAAATTTTCCTTCAACGAAGTGTCTTTAAACAAAGTATTGTCAAGAGAGAGAGAATGAGCGTTCATGTCCCGGTATTTACAAATCAGTGCCTATTATCAGTGCCCTGCTCCTACATAATGTTTGTGTAAACATGTCATGCTGTCTGATTTTTTTTCCAGCACTACAAACTTGTTGAAGTAGGTTTAAAACGAACAAAGAAAACAAAATTAATATACACAGAATACAATATTATTCCCTTCAAAGTAAATACTACCCAGAGTCAGCTGGAGGTCTGTGCTCTGAGTGCTTCTTGTTATTAATGCTGGATAAGCATTCACATTGTTGTTATCCAAATCTTTATTATCATCTATTAACTACTGAGATCCCAATCTTTATTTATTATTCTGTATGTTTTGGGGAGTTTGTGTCTCTCAGCCTTAACAGATGTAAACTTTTTGCCCTGTGTGAGTAGAGGGCGTACCTTCTCCGTGACCACATTTTTGCCATCAGGAACGTAACAATCACACTGTTGTGTAGACCAAGCCCTCGTGACCCTCACGGTTACAGTTTTGGATTTAGAAGCGGTTTTTTGAGAGATGCACTGAGGCAACTTTAACAGCATGTAAGCGTGTGCACTAAACAGCGGTGTGTTTGTCTGGACAGACTGTGGCTGAAATGGGAGATTTGCTGGTTAAACGGCCACCAATCAGAAACACCTGTCTTTAATTTGTATATTCATGTTACACACATGTAACATGTCAAGGCGCACAAAAAATCCTCTTGGAGCGAAGCCCTACATCAGCGAATGTCAACTGGCGTTTTTTAATGAATATTTTTTTAATGAATATTCTATGTACATTAAAAAAATCTACAACAAAAACCCTTCTGAGAAGTAGATCGTGCAGAGACAAACTCGTTGCTCTCAGGTAACATTTGATTGTTTCCATGATCATCGTATCTATAATGAGAACAGCTGCGCACAGTTGCGGTGTTTCCATAATGACCATCAGCATAACAGAGAAGAACATGGAAGTGCAAGACTTGCACAGCACATCATTAAAAACAGTATAAATGTGAAAATTTATATATCAAATGATAACTTGGGATACAATATTAACTTTTATTTTGTTTCACGAGAGCATCTGGCCCTCACAGGGTCTGCAGAGGAATTCTGGCCCTGGGACAAATGTAGCTGATGACCCCTGCCCTACGCTAAACAGGAAGTCTACCATTTTGAATTAATTAGGCTATTTTAGCAGTTTCCAGCCCTTGTACTTTTTCAAACTCCTCCCAGGGGTTTAATGGGATCAATTGCATATTTTGTCAGCACAAACTACAGGCATGGGTGAATGTAAATTGTGAAGCTGGTGAGTTTTCATTGAAGAGCAAGGTTCTGGCGCCGTGGTGAATTTTGATAATTTGCTAGCCAACTTCTCAGATCTTGAATATACGTTGTCCAATCTGTCCAAGACTTCACGTTCTTGATGAGTGTGTGAGTCCGGACACATCTGTTGACCAACATTCAGTCACACTCCTAATGCCACCTAGTGGGAACAGGAAATCAGCAGTAAACTGATAATCATCATCCCATAAGCATAACATTTTCATTGTTGGGTGCAGGCATTATGTACAAGCAGTATGGCATGCAATTATTGGGCACTTGTCAGTGCCACCTAGTGGGTGTAAGAGACATTCAGTACCTGAATGACACAACACCCAAGTACCCTGCCAGTCTTAAAACAGTCACATGACCCTGTGACACTCCTGACCATAGCACACAGGTGCGAGTGCGGTTCGACCGCTCAACAGCTCGACGGGTGCAAGGGCCCCCTCATTGCTGCTTGCAGCTTTAATTCAGCTTGCTCTGCATTTTATACTTTTTAATAATTCGTCTTTTAACTGTCTGTGTGGACTATTTTTGAGTACACGTTGATTCAGTTCGATCCACGCAGGTAAGATCCAAGGCCTTTCTGTTTTTGATGCTGTTCCCAGTTTTGCCTCATTTAATTGTTTTGTGAAGTGATTTGAGCAAATGCAGTTCAGATTTCAACACTTTTTTCTTTATTTACTGCAGTATTCATTTTTGGTTCTGCTACATTTTGCATTTTGGTTTATGTTTATGATCTAATACAATAAAACTGGTTCAGGAAATTACTTGCAGACAAAATCTTTCAGCTTTCACATTTTGGGTAGGAAAATGCTTTTTTCCAGGTAATGTCATTCACATTACTCTTATCTAAGTCTTTGTATCATTTTTTTTCTTCTGTACATTTTCCAGTATTAAGTATCATGCTTTTAAATCCTTCCTTTTCATATATAAATCATTCACTTGTGTGAGAGACTAAATTAAAAATTTCTGCTCCTCTACACACTCAAAGTACCCAAAAAATTTATTTAAGGGCTAAAAAATAAAGTGGACTTTGCATGATTTGCCCCATTTAAATTGCTTCTGCACACATTCAGCTTTTTCTGGAGAAGTGTACTATTACTTTTTCTTTTTTGTTACTTTTAGAATTTGCTTTTAAATATTTTGGACATTGAAATTAATAGGGAGAAAGTTTCAAATCCTCTTCAAACCCACCACACTTTGAGTTCAGTGTACTTTGGTCTGGAGAAAAATTCAACTTTGAACAGGTCCCGAGACCTTGAACTATTAAAGTATTACTCTTATTTATGTATTTATTTTAAATATCTTTAACTTTTCGGTAAATGCCTTCTTATTGGCTGATTTTTGGCCAAAATATTGTAGCATCCCTAACTTAATTAATAGAATCCCACCAGATGATATTTCTTGTATGTGCAGGAGAAGACATGTGAAGAAACAACATCATTTGATCTAACTCCCTATGATGTAGCCTCAGCCATCAGTACTGTGGACAGGCTGCTTGCTGAGCTGGCTAAAGAAGTCAGCCTCAGAGACTGTGCGAAAGAAGACTTCAATGTAGAATCCATCAGCTCAGGTAAGAAAGCTTACTTGTCTCAGTTGTGGAGGTTGCACACATGCTGCTAACAGGTTTTTTTTTTTTTCGAGTATGCAGAGTGGCCCTTTTCATATAAATGTCCCCTTACGTACTTTAAAATTTTGCGTTCCCTTTTGCATGTAAGGTCTGAGAACTTCATTGTTTCATCAGCCGTAGTTTAGTCATTAGTAGTAATATTAGTTTAATTTCAGTAAAGCAAGTCAGCGATTGTCATCAGAAATCATCAGCTGCAGTTTTCTTTTTACATTCTTTGTTTCAGGTTTAAAGTTGGATATAGCCACCGTTGCTAAAGTTAAACGTAAGTATTCTTGAAAGTGTCATGGAACCGATTGTGCTGTTGGTCAGTGTTTTGTGAGATTTTTCCCAAACTGCTTTTTTCCCCCTCCTTTAACAGAGATACTGCTGGATCTGGAAGCTGCCATTGATTCCTATGATGTCCCAAGTGACAAAGGCATTACCAAACCTGGAATGTAGGTGACAGGATGGTTATAGGTATCTGTGCTCTACTGACAGCTAGCACAGCAGTGTCTGTCAGTAGATGACTCCTTAGGTCTTCATCAAAGCAAGCACAGCCATTGACAGGCTGGAATGACATGAATTTTCCTATGGAAAACACATTTTTCTTAAAATTTTGCAGTTCTGACCTAAATGCATATTAGTATGGCAAGATACAATTAGTATCACAATTATGGTCAGATTAAATTTGCTATATGTTAGTTTGTCAGGATTTCTGCCACTGTCCCCTTGGTTCTTTATTCAGGAAAACAAAAAACAAGTCACGGATGATAAATTAATACCGGGCATAAAAGCTACTGTGTATCTCCTCTTTTATGCCTCTGCACCAGCCTTGGTTGGTGGTGGTGCATTCAGTGATGCATGTGCAGAAGTGATCTTAGCCTGCGCAAAAAGTGAGCGCAAATGGGAACCACAAGGTTTGATCTTACAACCGTGCACAAGACTAGTTATGACAATAATGCAGGAATAGAAGGGAAAACTGAGATTTCACATTTGGTTGGTTGCACTAATCGGTGGTGCCTATACTGAAAATGTTCTCATTGTAGCAGTGGTCTTTCCTCCTGTGAGCTTGAAGTATTCACGTTTTAGAAATAATAGAAACATGCGTATTTGAAATATCTTCTAAAGCCAACTTTGTGTTTTTAGAATCAATGTTCGTAATTGCATGCAATGAATTTGGCTATTTTTTGTTTATCTCAGTCAACTTATGCACTGATGCAATAGACACAGCAGAACAACAAAGGTAAATAATGTTGAATCAGTTCAGTTTTATTTATATAGCCATCCATCCATTTTTTTAAAACCTGCTTAACTTAGAGTGCAGGAAAGTGACACAGCTTTTTGTCCTTAGGGCAGTAATGGTGTGACGTAAAGAGAACAAAAGATTCATAATGCTGCAGACAAAAATCTGTGGTTGAATAAGAAGAATGAAATGAATAAGAAGAAAGTGTGGTCAGAAAATGATTGTGAATGTTACCTGTTACCATGAGCCTCCAGTAAAGGGCCATCTGTCTCCTCCTTGTGTCTCAGCTTCATCTATGAGCTGTTAGGAAGAGCTCAGCTGACCTACAACAGCAAGACGGCAGTCTATGAAGCTCTGGAGCAGATCAGCGGATACTTGGCAGGACGTCAGTTATGGCTCACTTTCTTCATATTTTTGCTTATACATATTATCACTTAATTTACGATGTGTAACATTTGCTGGGTTTATCATATAGACAATTATACTGCTAATAACTAACAAGTGGGTTGTGTGACACATCTTTCTCACCAGAACCAGGAATATTCCTCAATACAAGTGGATTGCAGAAGCTATCTGATATCATACAGGTACACTTTGTAAAGAAATAGTATTTCATATGAAGAAAACCTCAGATATCACCGGGCAAGAGTATTTATTTAATCAGCTTGCAGCATATGTGAACGTTTCGTTCTTTTCTGGTCATCTAGCTAGTATTTTGTGGTGAACCATCAGAAAAGGACAGACAACGCCAGATGGAAACCAACACAGCTCATTTTAAGGTGCGTTGATTAAAACTGATGTGGGAGTCATTGTGTATTGTACAGTTATATTCCTTTGTGAGTATATTTGTGACGGTGCGTGAAAGCTGGGCCCAGGAGCCGTAAGTAACAAAAAGGTGAGCCTTTATTGTGGCCGAAAACAAAAGGGAACTAAACAAGGCTGGTTAAAAAACCGAGGAAAACGTAGACGCTGAGGAGAACACGGGGACAAGACACAGCCATGACGACAACAAGAATCCAACAAGAGACAAGGGGAAGACTGAGGCCATAAATACACAGGAGGGGGGTTAGGGACGTGGCAGCAGGTGGGGAACACAGCTGAATGTAATCACAGAAATAAGACAAGGAAGTAAACAAGCACACACTGAACATGAGACTGGCAAAATGAAACAGGAAGTGCGACAACGAGGAAACAGACGCAGACCTGACACAACACAGGAAGGCAGACACACTGAGGAAAACAGACACGGGAAACTCCACAGGGGGACACACTGGGACAGAACACAGGAAGAACCAAAGAGTACCTAAAGAGAACAGTATGAACCATAAAACCAACTAATACAAAAGTCCCTTCAACACATGACACTAGGTTGCAGACCTAGGACCATGACATTTATTTAGCCAACAACATATCAAAGCTGTGAAAAGCATCCACACAAGCTTCTAACAGCCAAAGGTGGCATCTTGAAATTAACTGGTCACGTGACAAAGAACTGCAGCAAATTCTCACAGTGGAGAAGATAAAACCAGCGTATCTTTGGCACATGTGTTTGAGAAGTGACTGAAATAATCGTCGTTTTAGCTGACTTTTTTCCTTGAAGATGAAGTAACTGATTATCAGCTGTCATCTGTTCGGCTCAGGTTCACATCCATCGGGACACCAGCATCCACAGAAAAACACAGAGCGCTGATGTGTGGGCTTCGTCTTCATCAAAGAAACAAGGTAGTGATGCAGAACTTAATGCATGCTGAATTATTGCAGTTAGTAAGTGAATGAATGACTGTAATACCATCATATTTTCTGCAGCCACAGTGAAGCCTGTTGAAAGTGGTATTTTCAGTAGTTACTGATGTGCGACCTGTTGTACTGTAAGTAAATCTGATCCGTTTCTCTGCACGTTGCAGGCAATATTCTGAGTTACTGGTGCTTCTCTCCTGGCTTCAGCATGCAGGAGCTGAAGAATCAGGAGGTCCGCTGCATTATTCTGACAAGCGGTACCCTCTCTCCCCTGTCCTCGTTCACCTCTGAGATGAGGATGTAAGTCACCTGTCAATCTTTCTGACTGCACAAGTACACGTTTACAATTTTTCCCACACTGCCTTGAGTAGCAGCTCATTAAAAATCACCTTTATACCTGTTTACACTGAGCAGAAGAACTGAACCAGACATTTACAGTGTAAACTGCTGCTCCTGAAATCTGCTCACCATAAAAGCCAATGATTCACTTTATCGCCTGTCGATTTGTTTGACTCAGGAATTATAGCCATTTTTATACACACACCCCATTTTGTGAGGCTCACAAGTAATTTGATAATGGACTGAAAGAGTTTCATGGCCAGGTGAAGCCTGCTCCATCATTATTTCATGACAAATTATGCATTTGTTAGCCATTCGCTCACCTGAACTGTGGTCTAAAGATGTTGATGTAGTTGGAGGAGGCCCTCATTAGTTGGAAGAAAAGCAAATACACCTACAAACATGGGCAACGTTGTTGATACCCTCCATTAAAGAAAGACTAACCCACAGTGGTCACTGAAATATCTTGAAACTGTCAAAGTAATGACAAATAAAGATATACTGACAATTAACTCTAGATAATTAGGCATTGCTTTTGTGATTCAACAGAATTATTGTAAAAAGCAAACTTATGAAACTGGCCTGGAACCCCTGGAAAACATTGAAAATAAGTTGGCCATTGGGACACGTTAAACTAAGGTGTGTCACAAATGTCTTTTAACTTGTAATCGGTCAGTCTGCCTGTTTAAAGGGTGAAAAGTCATCACTGTGCTGTATCATAGTGTGTACCACACAAATTGAAGAGACGGATAATATGAATGGTAACCAAAGAGGTCGAGGTACATCTGTGTCAGATTGCACCACCCGTCACCAAACTGGACTTGATGGAAGACGACCGAGGAGGGCGCCACTGTTGAAAGCAACTTATAAAAAAAAAAAAGCGAGACTGGAATTTGCTGAAATGCATATTGAAAAAACCAGAACGCTTCTGGAAGAACGTTCTTTGGACAGATGAGACAGAACTGGAGCTTTTTGGTAAATCATCAGCTCTGGGTTCATACGTACTGCGGTACATGGAGGAGGCTCGGTTATGTTCTGAGGCTGCATCGTTGCATCTGGGACAGGGTGTCAGGAATATGTACAGGATACAATGAAATCTCAAGACTATCGAGCCATTCTGGATCAAAATGTGTTGTCCAGTGTCAGCATTGTCTCAGTCCTGTGAGGTTCTCCCACAGGATAATGCCCCAAAACACACACAGCTAAAAACACCCAGGAATGGCTAAGAACAAAACATTAGGCTACTCTGAAGAAGGAGCTGAAACACACAGTCCGGAGAAGGCACCGTTCAGACCTGACAGGCTGGACAGTCTGCTCAGGAAGAGTGGGCCAAAATACCTGTCGACAGGTGCAGAAGCCTCAGTGAGAGTTACAGGAATCATCTGATTGTAGTGTTTGCTTCAAAAGGTTGTGCAACAAAACATTACGTTAAGGTACCATCATCTTCCTCCTGTCCAGTTTCATTATTTATTTACTTTTAATAATTCTGTTAAACCATAATTCAAAAACAGTGTCTGATTTTCATGAGTTAATTTTCAGTAAAGAGACAGCAAAACGTCAGCAGTGGCCAATCTGGTACATTCTTAAAAAAAGCAATGTACTGGCCAGCTCTGCAACATCAGAAGACCTGGAAGACCATGGAATCCAAGCAATGTGAATGATCACAGAATTCTTTACTTGTTTAAGAAAAACACTTCACAACATCTAGCCAAATCAAGAGCATTCTCCAGGAGATATGCATATCATTGTGAAAGTCTCAAATAAAGAGTGAATGAATGTAAAACAGAATGTAAAAACAGAGGGTTTCCGAGGGTGCAAACACTGGTTACACTCAAGACTAGGAAGGCCGGATTCAGTTTTGCCAGAAAATATCTCAAAGAGCCTACCCACTTCTGGAAAAAAATGTATATATTGACAGATGATCAAATTGCAACTGGATAATGACTCGATGTCTGAAGAAGTCACTTGCATGAGTGATGAAATGTTTCCCCCTTTTAAAACGCGACATCCAGATGAACATAATCAGCTGACCCAAAGCATTCTGCAGAACCATCCCAAGAGTTTCTCAAAGCATGGGATATTCTTCAATGGCCAAGTCAGGCACCTAATCTCAGCTCAATGCTTTTCATTTACTGAAGACATAACTGAAGCCAACTGCAGTGAAGTCTTTCAAAGCATCTCTATGGCAGCATTGCAGCATTTGGTGATGTTTATGGTTTCTAGACTTGATTAAAAACATCCCTCATATTTAAAGTTAGGTTAGTTTGTCCAGTGAGCCTCTACAATTAGGGTCTGCTGTATGTATGAAAATGTAAGTGACTCCTAAACAGTCAATTTAACTTTTGTTAAACTTGAATTGAAGCTTAAAGTCTGCACTTCCATCACATATTGGTCGTTTTATTTAAAGTTCACTGTGGTGGTGTACAGAGGCAAGACTACAGAAAGTGTCAGTGCTTGTTTACTTACAGGCTGAACTGTAACTCGGGGTACTGATTTAAAACTCAAAGTTAATATAGCGTAGGATTAATTGTGCCATATGAGCACTTTTATCCATATTTTCTTTGATCTTTACTGCACATTGAGTCATCATGTTTCACTCCAATTAGTTTAGCTATTTTAGAGGTTTTGTTTAACACTGCTACAGATACCTGAAGTAAAGTAAGTTCTCTTGGAACAGACTCTGTGACTGATTCCTTTGTGCGTTTAAAAATAGGGGGAACGTAGGGCCCATTGTCTCGTGCTTTGCTGTGAATTATAATCCATGTCTAACTAGTTCTAATTTATTCACTCAAAAAGGTGGATTTGGTTATCTGTACTTCTTAGCTCTGCTATCTGTGGGGGTGTTGATGTTGTTTAATTAGTTCAACCCATTCATGTAACACTTTGGTCCAGCCTGACATATCTCAGACCATAGAAATTAAGCTAGAATGGTACCAGAGCTTCTCACACATCTAAAAATATGTTTAATCTAATCTTAAAGATCTGTGCTCTCTGATCACTGCTGGGACCTTTCAGATCACCTCTGGTATAATATTAAATAATATTAAAAAGACCTGGGACCTGCACTAATACAGTGGGACAATGGGACAGTGTTATGCATCAACCTGTGCAGGCTACCCCCAAATCTAATGCATTTCTTTATTTTTATGTTGTTCACTGAATAGGATGTATCGAATGAGAAGCTGTTGCAGTTCTAGTAAGCCTTTATCCTGTGTTTGCGGCATGAAGAGCAGGTAAACCTAAGCCTTGATCCCAGTTTCTGTCCCTGCTGTTGTAGAGACTTCCCAGTACGTCTGGAGAACAGACATGTGATTGAGCGGGACCAGATCTTTGTGAGCATCATTGGACAAGGCCCCGATGGAGCGCACTTAAGCTCAGCATTTGATCGGAGGTTAGTATTCTGTCCAGCATGTGGCTACTTTCTAACAGGTCATTTCTTCAATTTGCCAGTTCTGTGGAATGAAAAGTAATTTACTGCCGTCTACCTAAATACAGATGAAGTCATGTAACTCATTTATTGGATATTTTTTCTGACCTCTGGGGAGAAGTTGTTAAGCCATATTTCTTGTCATCTTTTGGTCTCTTCTAAACTCAACTAAAATCCTGTCGTATTTGTGGAAGACTTCGGTGTCAGTTTTATTCATACCAGTTCGCCAAAGCAGTCATCTCAAGAAACTCTACATTGCAAGGTAAAGACCTTTGCAAGGGAGAGAACCCCATCAGGGTAACCTAATGTATTAGACGTGTCTATTTCTTTTGAGTTAAGGAGGAAGTGTTGTGGATAGTAAAGAACAATGTTCCAAAAGCTATATGTTTAGCATTGCGTTATTTATAGAACGTAGTGTCAGAAGTTTGAACCAGGAAATAAAAATAGCACAGTTTCAGCCACCACCAAGTTTGAGCCTAAACTGGATTCAGTGCTTCAAGCTGTTGAACTGCTGGCTTCAAAACAATTCCTGCAGACCATCAGACGACTCAGCAGGGGGAAGAGGTGGTCTACTCACACTGTATACAGTCACAGTGGGATGCAGTGGTAGGAACACCGTGAGACTGAGGAGATCCTCAATCATGCCCTCTGTAATGGAAGCAGAGTCTTGGGATGAGGGGGACGTCTCGCCTATCTGGATTTGAGATCACTGATGTCGCCTGTTTAATTAGTGTTGGCTGGAAAACTGCAGATTCCAATTATGGATAAGATGAGTATGGAATTATATTTAGGTCAAAAGTCACACACAAGAAAAAACATAATCCGTGCAAATGATGTCATTCCGCGAGCGCAGGTACTTGTTCCTCAAGAGGAAACTGGTTCAGGTTACTGCGTTATAGCATAATACCATCTTTTGAATGTGATTTAAAAATGTGAAATCATTTTGAGTATGTATGCATTTGTATAAAAATGTATCACAGTGTTAATGTGCTGGAAAATCTTGGAAATTAACCTCGAAAGTGCTTGAATTTGATCCTGGAAAAGGTGTATGAAACCTGTGGTTGACATGCATCTGCAGTGTCATGTGGAGATATGGGGTGGTGCTTCTGGATTGGCAGACCAGGATGACGGTTTCCATAAGAAGGGGGACCGGAGAGTGTGCTCCTACTATATGGGGATCACAGTCTTCAGTCTTCCTGGGAAAGTCTGTGCCAGGGACCTGGAGATGAGACACTCTCCCATCTGGAGAGGCCTTCCATTAGTTGAACATCGGATTCAGGAGGAACAGTGCTGATTTTTTTGGTCGCGTAGCACTGGAACAGCTCTTTATCCTCTCGAGGATATTTGAGGGTGCGTGGGAGTTTATCCAACCAGTGTACATGTGTTTTGATGAAAAATGAGCCAGTTGAGGTGGTTCTGCCATCTGACTAGGATGCCTCATGGATATCTGCTAAGTGAGGTGTTTCGGGCATGAGGAGGCCTCAGGGCGGACCCAGGACATGCTGGAGAGATTATATCTCTCGGCTGGCCTGGGAATGCCTTAGTGTTCCCCTGATAAGCCGGAGGTGTCTGGGGAGGGGGAAGCTTCTGCCCTCGGGGACCCAGCCCTGGATAAGCAGAAGCAGTTGGTGGACATTCTATGTTGAAATACTTTTATTATTTATTTGATCTCACATAATTGCTTATAGTCGTTTTGCTTTGAAGTGATTACTTGAATACTAAACTCAAACTGCAAATCTGTGTGGCAGGTTTGTTCCTGAAAACATGGCATCTTTAGGGAACACTGTTGGTAAGTCCACAGTATATAGTATGGAAATGACTTGATTTTGCTGTCTCTAAAGACAGGCTTTTATAGCTGACATAAGCAATGACCTTTGTAATGTAACCTTTGACACTATTGTTCAGGATTGTGTCATATAGCTTATTAGCTTTTTAAAATAGTGTTTTAAGATAGCACTTTCTGCTATAGCTTGGTAATAATGGGGTAATAAAGTGGAAATGATGGTAATATGGCAATAGCAAGTTATTACCACTCCATTACCAAAGTAATATCTAAGTAATTATCTTGTATCAACAATTGCTATATTTGAGTAATGTTTCATTGAAATTAGTAATGTGCACGACTAGTCGACTAATCATCGCTATTGTCACTAGTGGGTAACTAGATGTACTAGTCGGTTAGCCTAATTATGAAGGTCTTAATTGATGCCCAGTGCTGGTAAATGTTTTCCTAAATGTTATGCAGCCATCTGCCACCAGACGGAGCTGCAGTCCTGACATCGTAATTGAAAAATACCATAACTCTCTTAATCTTGGCCTGATATTTTTATTAGGTCTAATATTGTTAGTTAGTTTTGAAGTTTTACAACCTAACCTGAAGTGCACCACCGGATGAACAGACGTTTGCAGCTACTTTCTCCAAGTTTGTACAAAGAAGTGAATAAACTAGAGGAACAAAAACTGACCACAGCAAAGAGTAGGACTCAGGAGGGAAAAAGTCCTATTTTATGTTTCTGTCAGCCAAGACTGCATGTAAAACACCGGGACACGACCGAAACGTAATTAACACAGGGACCGCACCTGCACAGGTATAAACACCAGCAACATTGGCCATTTACGTAGGTTACATCGTAGCTCTACAAAGATATATAACCTTCTAGCAAAAATGGTAATATCTTAGAATTTGTTACCACAAGTCAGTATATAAAAATTCTAAGCTATCTAATTCTAATCTTGTGTTAATAAAGTAATATTGGTTGATACGTTAACATATCGTCACCCTCACAAAATAAAATCGGCGGATGGACTGAAACCTAATGTCCTACAGGTGTTCTATTGGATTTGAGTCAGGTGAGCGTGAGGACCAGTCAATAGTATTACTGCCTTCATCTTTCAGGAACTGCCTGAGGCCACGTATTATTGTGCACCAGGAGGAACTGCACCAGCGTAGGTCTGACCGTGGGTCCAAGGATTTCATCCTGATGGCAGTCAGGGTGCATTGCCTAGTCTGTAGAGGTCTGTACATCCCTCCATGGATATGCCTCCCCACACCGTTCAGTACCACTCACGGATTCAGTATCTTGTCTAAGGATACTTTAACATGCAGACTGAAGCAGCCAGGGATCAAACCACCAACCTTCTAAATAATAGATGACCTGCTGTACCTGCTGAGCTACGACCACCGCTTATATTTATTTTTTTGATCAGTATATTGAAGAAATCTTTAAGAAGTGTGATGATTACCTGAAAATGTGGTCATTTATCCAGGTATCATGGTTGCAAATTGCTAAACTAAATATTTAGACAAAATTTCTACTAAATTAGTAATATTTCCTGCTATTGAAAACATAGGATCAAACTGTATTTGAAGAGTTCAGATGCAAAGCCCTCTAAATCCACCGGAACATGTTTCTTTTAAAAGAGCGTTTGTTTTTTATCAGGCTCCTACGATAAAGTTCAGTAATTTCATTTTACAGCCAGTGACGAGGTTACTTTTTAGAGAACAAATTGCCTTTTCTTTTTTTTTTCCAAAAATATAAATATAGTAATTTTCCACTTTTAAACTAATTATTTTATTGTGTGGCAAAAGTATCTGAATCCACTTCCTCCACACTGATACAGTTAAGAGTGGCAAAATCACCTTGGATGGAACTGGAAACACTGAAAATGATGAAAGAACACAGAATAAATGAGAAACTCACCATTTCCCAGGATTAAGGCGGTGGGTAGGTTCATCCAGATCCATATCTATGTGCCGTACATTTTCAGATGCAGTCAGTCTTTTCAGTGAATAAAGGGAAAAGGCCCACAGAAACCTCGTTAGGACTGTTACTTCCTCATGATAGTCAAGTTTGATTGTCAGACATTTTTTCTACACACACAACAACGCTAGACTCACCCAATCTAATCACCACCAACAAACACTGGTTCCACACTGCGCTGCAATGTTGAAAGTACTTGAAGTCACATGATTCGATCTTGCGTTCTGATTGGTTCTAGGGATGTAGAGGCTTTTGCCGGCAATAGGAAATGGTGTTCATCTAATTTTTAACTGGGGTGGCTTTTAGCACCTTTTGCATCTGAACTTTTCTTGCTAAATTTAAATATCATAATCTGAAACACATGTGCTATGACTATTTTATATTACACCACTGAGAAAAAGAGTTTATATGCAGCTATGTTTGCTTAATGAGTCATAGTTCAGAAAAATATTGCACATTAATACAAATATCCTGTGGCTCTGTAAACATACTCTAATCACACCACAAAACCCATGAAGCAAAACAAAAGAAAGTTCCATACTGTAATATTAGTTTAAAATAATTTAATACATTGTTACCTTCAAACAGAATAATTCTGGGGACACAAGGTAGGATTAATTCCAGCATTATAATTTGGAAATAGTTTTCTAATGTGTTAAACCATCAGCCAGTATTACCTTATTATTATGAGGTTACACCAACAACCATTTTATTGTCAGCAGTTTCAAATCATACATTGCATTATTAGTATATTACTAATATATAGCTAATATATTACTATTACTTATTCGTTTTACCTCATTGGCATGTTTGTTTCTGCATTATTACCCCCAGGTTCTGGCCTGCTATTACCCAGTTACATAAATTTCAATGTGATATTACTCACCTGTAACCACTGTAGGTACAAAATAATAACTTTGATATTATTTTGGTAATTAAGTGGTAATAACTTGCTGTTTCGACATTATTGTCTTCTTGGTTCCACGCCACTATTACTACATTATATCCCAGCTGTAACAGACAGTGCTATCACGTTGGGTTGTATATGGGGTTTGGAGGTTTTCTAGATGTTTGTTTGATTGTGATTATGTATGTGTAGCTTGTTGTGTTTTGTTTTGTTTTTTCCTTTTTCAGCCAACCTGAGCCGTGTGGTTCCTCATGGACTCTTAGTATTTTTCCCTTCCTTCCCTGTAATGGAAAAAACGCTGGAATTCTGGAGAGTAAGTGGAAAGTTGTCAGAGTCACCTGTGGACAAACCTAATGTCTTTGTTGTTGTTGTTTTAAACCATTTCACATGACTTTTCAGTTTAAGGGAAACCTGTGGACAGACTCTGACATTTGCGGACGACAATTAAACACAATTCATGTAGAGACTGTCAGCTGGATTTTAGTTTGAAAGTTCAGAACATTTCATAGAGGGCACACTGACCTCCACCCACACCCACACCCACAGGATCAGCCCTGACGAGTGAGGAAGGAAAGCTGCGCAGACAAGGTTTTGGTTTTGAACGGAGGCTTAGCAAATGAAGTAAACTTTCACCACGAGTGGCATCAGCTTCCCAAGTACAAAATCCTAATTTTCCACGTTTGTGATGTGTATTATATTGATATGGTTACAGTATAAAAACACCCTGCACTTCTGATTTTTAGCCAAAAATCAGGAGCCATTTTATACGTTTTCCCTATGACTGGGGCGGCACTTTGGTGGCATTTATGAGAGAACCATAAATCCCATGAAATTATCCAAATTATAGAGCAAACGGTTTGGACATGAAGCAGAAAGGCTCAAAATTCACAGTGGGTGATGTCATCACACTGGAGGATAACTTCCCAAAGTTTTTTCAAAGATGTAAAACAAGTAAAGCTTCAAACTTTTAGGTGGAAGAATCAGAATAATACGAATCTTACAAATAATATTGTGACACTAGGTCTCAGTTTGGATCCCCAACATGCTACAGACACGCATGTTGACACGTTCGCTGTCTCCGGCGTGCAGCCGGCCTCCCCAGCTCCGCTCAGCAGCCACCGCCTCCTCCTGTCAGCTACTATATCAAAAAGGACAGCATACATAATTACTGCCTGCCCAGCACCCCTCCCCGAACCCGCTGCTCCACCTCTCACCTGCAGCCGTGCCCCCCGACCACACCCCACCTCCACAAATATAGTGTGCCCCAATGCTACTGCATTCACACACTCAAGAAGAAGAATAAATCTGATGAATTACAGTGTGCCTCAATCAATAAGATGAAGCAGAATAATAGATCTAATGAATAATGGATATAATGTGCATCAATGCTTTTGCATTAGTATATTCAACTAGAAAATATCTGAAGAAATTTTGAGTGTGCCAGTGTGCTTAATGCCAGGTGTCAGCAGCCAGTCAGAGCCAACAGGATGTTTGCAGAGCCATCAGAAGCTGAGGATTGTTTTGAGGTTACTGTGAGCATAATGTGGGCACCTTAACAAAAGACAGCGTGTTAAAAAGTGTTGTTGAATGGTTGAAAGGCCAAAGCATTTACAGGTGACCAGGAAATCTGATGAATAATAAACAGTGTGTGCTAGTGCACTGGCACACTCAGTCATCCCTGCTAACTAACCAGTGCTACCATTAGCTGATAACGCGCCCCTCTGTATCTATGGTCATGCAAAGCTCACAGCTTCAAAGAGGTAGTACACAATCAAAAGTGTGTTGCTGCAGTAGCGTCATCTATAATTTATAAGATGTAGCTGTGTAAAATCATTTCCTGCATGTGCGTGTTGTCACCAGGCTAACGGACATTCAGACCGCATTGAGAACGTAAAGCCCATCTTTGTTGAACCTAGAGGGAAGGGCACCTTTAATGAGGTGAGCTTTTTTTTTTTAAGTTATCTGATCTTTACACACACTTCTGTTTTTCCAGTCCTAAACTGGTTTCCTAAACTGGTTCTAGTTTTAAAAAGAGTGATTTGTGGTTCTCTTTTCTTAGGTTATTGATGGATATTACAGCAAAGTCAATGATCCAGCAACCAAAGGAGGAGCCTTCTTTGCTGTGTGTCGAGGGAAGGTGAGGAGGCTGCCTGTGAAGTGTTTTCCATTTGACTTTCACCTCAGCAGTTCAGTTTATGAAGCTGTGAGATGGAGTGTTTAGTTCATATTATGGGTACACCGCTGTGGTCAGAAGTTTACATGGTAGTTTTGAGCTGTTCTCATTCCCTGGGTTGTACAGGATACATCTCGAATGAGTTTAAAAAATTAAGAATTGGGTGATTTTGTCTAATCCACACAGGGTTAAAAAATACAGATGCAGGCTCAAATATATACATACATTCCCACTAATAGTTAAATGTCACTCTGAAGCTCGACCACGTGTTTGGGGGTGAATAACAAGCTTCTGGCTGGATAATTGATCACTACTCTCGGCAGAATTGGTTGAATTTACGTTGATCTTTTCAATGCCTCCTGAGCTACAGCTACCCCACTTTTGCAATGCCAGAGCTGATAGCTGGGGAGGAGCAGGTAAGGAAAAGGAGAAAGGAAGTGGGGGGGGGGAGCACAGTGGGTCACCCACCACTGTATCCACTGCCTCTGTAATAAAACACATCCATAGAAATAAACACCACCAGAGAGAACACCAAAAACTGATGCACAAAGATACAGTCTTACTCTGTGTGTGTGTGTGTGTGTGTGTGTGTGTGTGTGTGTGTGTGTGTGTGTGTGAGATGTTAAAACTTAACAATGAGGGTGAGAAGCCACAACAATGCCCCGAGAAGCCAGAGGCAGATAGAAAAAGACCCAGGAGACATGGCCCATCTGAAGCCCCCCAAGAGCACTGAAGACCCGACAACCACATGCCCACCTGACCAGAAGGAAGAGGGAACCACCCCAGCCAAAGGGCGACAGCTTCAGGGGACCAGCCATCCCAACACAGGCCAAGAGCAGGGCCCCTGGCACCCAAGAACCACCTGGCAACCTCCTGGAAACACCAGGAGTTGTTGTTATCCGGCCACCCATTGCTGACTCTTGACCAGATGCTTTGTCCCCACTTTAAAATGATCAGTCTCTTTATCTCCACTGTTGTCAGTTTAAGTTCCACTAGGAGCAGAGTTGGGCCACAAAGTCCTCGCTGTCCTCTTTGGGGTCCAGTAGGTGTTCCGCAGCTTCCTTCGTATCATTTTCTGGCCACTGTTGGAGAACCAAAGCAATATTTCTATCTGGTCCAATGACCTCAAACGTGGGCGTTGTGATGCTGCTGTCGTCCACACTGCCTGCTCACTCATTCCTGGACTAAACTCTTTCCCTGATCTGGTGACATGAGGGGATGGAGGTGATGCAGTCTCTCGTGTGGGCTGGGAGTGGTTGGTTAGGGGTGGCACTTGCTTTGCACAGTCAGAGTAGGGTGGAGGTGAAGCTGTGGATATTTCTTCCAAGTCTGATACTGGATGTATGTTTGATGATGATGATGACGGTGATGATCTGTTGTTTTGTTCCGGCCTCTGTGCTCAGGGCGGAGAACATTCTCTGAATGGCAGACCCTCTTACCAAACAGTTACCTTTTGATCAAATGTAGAGCACGAACAGTCTTCGCACCTTCATTGACAGAAAGCAAAAATAAGAGCTCCACGGTGTGGAAACAGTCCTGTTCTGTTAGCTGTGGGGAGTTTCAGTTCCCATCAGCATGATAACCACCTGCGTCATGACCGCAGCTTACATTTTAGTTGTTTTCTTATTTTTCCCGTGAAAGAAAATTAACTGTCATAATTGCCACTTTTATTGTCAGTATAATATTAATGTAACATGTCTTTGGACTTCACACAGAGCCTCCTGTAGGTCTGAACTCAAAACCTTCTTGTTGAGTGGTGCCTGCACCATCAGACCATGTTTGTTGGGATGATCGGTCATGAGTCTGAATGGTTGTCTGTCTTGCTACATTTCCGGGATGCACCCCGCCTCTTGCTCTGTGACATCTGGGGCTAATTGGATAAGCGGTTAAGAAAAGGGATGGATAGATGTGGAGTCATTGTAAGGTTACACAAGTGGTTTTCTCTCACAGCCATTTTGTAATTATCTTCCTTGTGTGGTAGGCCAGCGAGGGTCTGGATTTTGCAGACACCTTTGGCCGTGGTGTCATCATCACCGGCCTTCCTTTCCCTCCAAAGATGGACCCTCGAGTTATCCTGAAAATGCAGTTTTTGGACGAGATGAGTCGAAAGAAAGCTCCCGGGCTGAAGGTACGAGGTCACTACCCACTGTTTCACTGAAAAGACTGGATGATGTTACTCAGTTGTATTACAGTTTTCTGTCTTTGTGTCTGTGAACAGTACTTATCAGGACATGAGTGGTACAGACAGCAGGCTTTCAGAGCCGTGAACCAAGCCATCGGCAGAGTGATTCGTCACAAGGAAGACTACGGAGCCATCTTCCTGTGTGATCAGAGGTCAGACACAGTGATATCATGGGGAGCATCCTCCACTCTGCCTTCCACTTCACCTTCTGTAACACATTCCGGGGTAACCTTAATTATTGGTGATAAAAAGAAAACATTCCCCACAGATTTAAATATGATGATGCCCGGGCTCAGCTTCCTTCGTGGGTGAGGTCTTATGTGCGCCTCTACGACAGTTTTGGCAATGTGGTCCGTGATGTCTCTCAGTTCTTCAGGACTGCACAGAAAATGGTGGGTTGTCGCATTCGTGCAGTTCACACAATTCTTGCCTTATTTGATTTTGTTAAACAACCAGCTCGTCGCACTGGTGAAAACTCAGATCTGCAAGGTTTCTTTCTTCAAGTGCTAAAAAGATAAAAACATGAGCTGTGATTTTAAAAAAGTGTAGCATGTCTATTAATGGCTATTGCTCTATTTATCTTGTGCATATATGAGAGAGAAGCTGTAATTTTACAAGAATATCATAAAACTTGGAAACTTCCTCAATATTTTTAGCAAACATTTGTTTTTATCAAGAGAGGTGAAGTTCAGGGTTTTGTAACATCACGTTAATCTTTTTTGTCTTATTACTAAATGCCTTTGGATAATACATGTCACAATTCACAGCAGATGACTGCCCCTCCCTGAGCCTGGAGGTTTCTTCCTCTTAAAAGGGAGTTTTTCCCTCCCACTGTCACCAAGTGCTTGCTCATAGGGGGTCATTTTGACGGTTGGCTTTTCTCTGTATTATTGTAGGGTCTTTATAAAGCACCTTGAGGCGACTGTTTGTTGTGATTCGCCGCTGTATAAATTAACTGCTAATGATTGTATGGTCTTTCATTCATTGCATGCGCAGTCAAAAGTGTATACACACTGTTGTGGAAGTTTGTTGCAGTTAAATCTGTCAGCTTGTACTGACAGTTTGTGTTCTCCATGTTTAGAGGCCTGTGGTGGAGAAGAAGGCTCCAGCAGAGACCCGTGGGACTGTGTGTTTGCCAGACACTCACTCCTCCAGTTCCACTTCTTGCTACACCTCCCAAAGTTCTCTGACCCAGAAGGCCAAAGTGCTGGACGCCCACCTTCCCAGCCTGAAAAGGAGGAGACTCAGTGAGTAAGCAAATAATGAATGTGTTTTGGTGTTTTCTTATATCTTGCTGAGACCTTATGTCCTCTGTAGTTGTTTAGTTCACAATAAAAAGTTACACTGAAAGATACTTTGTTTCCTCCTTTCTCGGGAGGATATCTCATTATAGCATTTTGAAGAGGAACTTGTTCTTTTGCTGTACTTTACATAAATTTACAAAGTGCTTCACAGACATGAACATCAGCGGTTAAAATGTAGAAATAACACAGTAGCAACATAATAATAAATAGTAGAAATGTAACTAACTAAAAGCCGATTAACCCTGACCCTGCAGTTTATGGGAAGTCTAGTTTTACACTGATTTGTCAGATGGAAGATGAGTCCAGAGCTCTCACAGAAAGCCGGCTGCCTCCAGCTGTGCCAGAGGATTGACAGTAAATGATAAATGGACTTGTATTGGTATTGGTGCAAGTTTCATTCACCCAATCACAGAAATATTCTTATAGAGCTTTTATTCACAACTGTGTGCTTTCTAACATTCATGCACATTCACTCCTGATGCATCAGTCACACCTTAGTGGATGCATGGGAAGCAACTTCAGTATCTTGCCCAAGAAAACTTTGGCGTGTGGACTGAAGGAGTTGGGGATTGATCCACTGACCTTCCATTTGGTAAACGACCCCTTCCACCACCTGAGCTGCAGCTGCACCGAAGTGAGTACTTGATGGATTTTAACCTGTCCCTTTGACTTTGTGAACAGATGAGAACAATGGAGCCAAGGGGATGGTCAGTATCTGCAATGAGTATGAGAGTGAGGTGCAGGAGAATCAGAGAAGACCGACCAACCTGCTGGATGCTCTGGAGCGAGGCAACCATTGTACTGGAGAGGACAGTGATGCTGCCATGGGAGAGGAGAAGGTAGCTCAGTTTGACTTTGGTTTGCTCTACAGAAACAGGTCTCTACACTTATATGTACCAGTTAGTATGTGACAAAGTAAGACGTACTGACTCGCCTCATGAAAAACAGTACTGAGTATGTACTGTGTGTTACATTACAAAACCAAAACCTGTAAATAGTAGTTTGAAGATTTTTCACTTGATTTATTCTTGTGCATTTTTACTGTTGAAGGCAAATCGCTTGTCCACACTGTCTCTTCAATATGACAAGAGGACGGAGGATGAATTGCGAGGAGGAAAACGTAAAATCAAGTTGGTCCAAGAACAGGTATATGATATCCTAAATAACACAAAGCTGTACTCAGTGCAAACATGTTTTCTGACAGGGGAACATTGGGACTGAATTACTGAATTTTTAAAAGGTTTAGATAATTATATTTGTGTGTCTACAACTGAATCTGTCTTTATTAGGTGGCTATGTACCACAGGCCTTCAAGGTGGCAGTAATTAAACCGCTACTTAAAAAGCCATCACTTGACCCAGCTGTCTTAGCTAATTATAGGCCAATCTCCAACCTTCCTTTTCTCTCCAAAATCCTTGAAAGAGTAGTTGTAAAACAGCTAACTGATCATCTGCAGAGGAACGGTTTATTTGAAGAGTTTCAGTCAGGTTTCAGAATTCATCACAGTACAGAAACAGCATTAGTGAAGGTTACAAATGATCTTCTTACAGCCTCTGACAGTGGACTCGTCTCTGTGCTTGTCCTGTTGGACCTCAGTGCAGCTTTTGATACTGTTGATCATAACATTTTATTACAGAGATTAGAGCATGCCATAGGTATTAAAGGTACTGCACTGCAGTGGTTTGAATCATATTTATCAAATAGACTCCAATTTGTTCATGTAAATGGGGAGTCGTCTTCACACAGTAAGGTTAATTATGGAGTCCCACAGGGTTCTGTGCTAGGTCCAATTTTATTTACATTGTACATGCTTCCCTTAGGCAGTATTATTAGAAAGCATTGCATCAATTTCCATTGTTATGCAGATGATACTCAGCTTTATCTATCCATGAAGCCAGATGACACACATCAGTTAGTTAAACTGCAGGAATGTCTTAAAGACATAAAGGCCTGGATGACCTCTAATTTCCTGCTACTAAATTCAGATAAAACTGAAGTTCTTGTACTCGGCCCCACAAATCTTAGAAGCACAGTGTCAAACCAGATACTTACTCTGGATGGCATTACTTTGGCCTCCAGTAACACTGTGAGAAATCTTGGAGTCATTTTTGACCAGGATATGTCCTTCAATGCACATATTAAACAGATATGTAGGACGGCTTTTTTACATCTGCGCAATATTTATAAAATTAGAAACATCCTTTCTCAGATTGACGCTGAAAAGTTAATCCATGCATTTATTACTTCTAGGCTGGACTACTGTAATTCATTATTATCAGGCTGTCCTAAAAACTCCCTGAAAAGCCTTCAGCTGATCCAAAATGCTGCAGCTAGAGTACTGACAGGGACTAGAAAGAGAGAGCATATTTCTCCCATATTGGCTTCTCTTCATTGGCTCCCTGTTAAATCCAGAATAGAATTTAAAATCCTTCTCCTAACATACAAGGTCTTGAATAATCAGGCCCCATCTTATCTCAAAGACCTCATAGTACCGTATCACCCCAATAGAGCACTTCGTTCTCAGACTGCTGGCTTACTTGTGGTTCCTAGGATACTTAAAAGTAGAATGGGAGGCAGAGCCTTCAGCTTTCAGGCCCCTCTTCTGTGGAACCAGCTCCCAGCTTGGATTCGGGAGACAGACACCCTCTCTATTTTCAAAATTAGGCTTAAAACTTTCCTTTATGATCAAGCTTATAGTTAGGGCTGGATCAGACAACCCTGAACCACCCCTTAGTTATGCTGCTATAGGCCTAGGCTGCTGAGGGGGGTCCCATAATGCACTGTTTCTTCTCATTCACCTTTATTTACTTGTTTATACTTCACTCTGTACTTAATCATTATTATTAATCTCTGGCTGTCTTCCACAGCATGTCTTTTGTCCTGTCTCTCTCCACTCAGCCCCAACCGGTCGCAGCAGATGACTGCCCCTCCCTGAGCCTGGTTCTGCTGGAGGTTTCTTCCTGTTAAAAGGGAGTTTTTCCTTCCCACCGTCGCCAAGTGCTTGCTCATAGGGGGTCGTTTTGACTGTTGGGTTTTCTCTGTGTTATTGTAGGGTCTTTACCCACAATACAAAGCGCCTTGAGGCGACTGTTTGTTGTGATTTGGCGCTATATAAATAAAATTGAATTGAATTGAATTGAATTGAATTGAATTGAATTTGAACTTGTAAGTTCAAGGAGAGTCAGTGAATCAGGAAGTGCAGATGACTATGAAGAGGATGAAGAGTGGAAAGGCAGTTGTGTTGTTTGCTTTGAGGGTTGATGGAGAGGTATAGAAAAGGTCAGAAGGAGTTTCAGTGTGTTTTGTGGATCTAGAGAACACACATAATAGGGCGCCAAGAGGGGAACTGTGGTACTGCATGGGGAGGTGAGGAGTGGCAGAGAAGAAAGTGAGGCTAGTGAGAAAGTGGTGAGACATGAGGTAGGAGTGACAGATGGGTTCAAAGTGGGCTCTTCTCTGAGCCTCTTATTGTTTGTATTGTAGGGTCTTTACCCACAATACAAAGCACCTTGAGGCGATTTGGAGCTATATAAATAAAATTGAATTGAATTGTTTGCAGTGATGGACAGGTTGATGGATGAGGTCAGGCAGGAGTCTCTACAGACTATGATGTTTGCAGATGATATTATGATCTGTAGTGAGTGAAGGAAGCAGCTGGAAGAGATTCTGGGGAGGTGGCAGTATGCTTTTTTTTTGTGATGCCCATATTTACAGTGCTGTGGGTATATTTGTTGTAAACAAAGTGGTTTGTGAGTGTTTTTTTTTTTCTCCATTGTTGTTGAAGAAATTGGTTGCCCCTGAGGATGTGTCCCAAGAAGGTAAAGCCAGTAGGGCTAAGAAGTTCCTGGCAGACATGAAGAAATCCCTGAGTCAGGTTAGCTTTGACCACATCATACAGGCTCTGCAGACCTACAAGAAGACTGATGACCTGGATCTCCTGCTGACTGAGACAGCAATCTTAAGTGAGGACACTAATACTCACAGTCTGCTCCATGGTAAGTCTTCTTCTCTAATGAACAGCAAGCTACCTGTACATTACTTACTTAATCCTCTTTGTCCCACGTGGGACATAAGGCATCAACCTGTTGATGTTTCCATAACGGTTTTTTTTTTTGTTTTATAGGATGGGGGTGTTAGCCCAGCCCCCGTCCAGGAGGAACGGGATTTTTCATTTGGAGTTTTTTTTTGTTGTTAATTAAATGGTGGAATTTGAGACTGCACTACTGATTATTCCTATAATTTTTTCCTTATCGGTCACAATGCAGGAACACAAGAATTTATAAGAGCAGTCCATCCATTCATTCTCTTCCACTTATCCAGGGCCGGGTCGTGGGGGCAGCAGCCTGAGCAGAGAAGGCCAGGCTTCCCTCTCCCCAGCCACCTCCCCCAGCTCATCCGGTGGGACCCCAAGGCGCTCCCAGGGCAGCCGAGAGACATAATCTCCCCATCGTGTCCTGGGTCTACCACGGGGCCTCCTCCCGCTGGGACATGCCCGGAACACCTCACCCAGGAGGCGGCCAGGAGGCATCCCAATCAGAAGCCTGAACCACCTCAACTGGCTCGGTGTGGAGGAGCAGCGGCTCTACTCTGAGCCTCTCCCGAATGGCCGCACTCCTCACCTTATCTCTAAGGGAGAGGCCAGCCACCCTTCGAAGGAAACTAATTTCTGCCGCTTGTATTCGCGATGTTATTCTTTCGGTCACTTCCAAAGCTCGTGACCATAGGTGAGGGTAGGAACGTAGATCAACCGGTAAATCGACAGCTTCACTTTTATACTGAGCTCCCTCTTCACCACGACAGACCGGTGCAGCGTCCGCATCACTGCAGAAGCAGCTCCGATCCGTCTGTCGATCTACCGCTCCCTTCTCCCGTCACTCGTGAATAAGACCCCGAGATACTTGCAACTCCTCTACTTGGGGCAGGAACTCGTCCCAGAGCCGGAGAGGGCACTCCACCCTTTTCCTTCTGAGGACCACGGCCTCAGACTTAGAGGTGCTGATTCTCACGCCAGCTGCTTCACACTCGGCTGTGAACCGTTCCACTGCGAGCTGGAGGCCACCACCCGATGAAGCCAACAGGACCACGTCATCCGCAAAAAGCAGAGACGAGACTCTGAGGCCACCAAGGAAGAAGCCTTCCGCCACCTGGCTACGCCTAGAAATTCTGTCCATAAAAATTATGAACAGAATCGGTGACAAAGGGCAGCCCTGGAGGAGTCCAACACCCACAGGAAACGAGTCAGACTTATTACCGGCTATACAGACCAAGCTCTCTCTGCAGTTGTACAGGGACTGAATGGCCCGCAACTACTAGGCCAGACTTCCCATACACCCGCAGGACCTCCCACAGGATATCCCGAGGGACACGGTCGAATGCCTTCTGCAAGTCCACAAAGCACATGTAGACTGGTTGGGCAAACTCCCACGCACACTCGAATATCCTTGAGAGGATAAAGAGCTGGTCCAGCGTTCCACGACCAGGACGAAAACCGCATTGTTCCTCCATGAATCGCCACCTTATCATGGTGGAGGGATTTGTGCGTCCCAGTGATCCCAGGAGCTATGTTGTCTGGGGGCTTATCCCCCTGGTAGGGTCTCCCATGGCAAATTGGTCCTGGGTGAGGGTCCAGACAAAGAGTGTTTCAGAAGACCCCTATGTCCACAACAATGAGGGAACAGTTTACCCTGCCCGGGATAGGGTTACCGGGGCCCCACCCCGGAGCCAGGCCTGGGGAGGGAGCTCGAGGGAGAGCGTCTGGTGGCCGGGTACTAGCCCATGGTGCCCGGCTGGGCGCCCTCCTGTAGGCCCACCACCCGCAGGAGGCGTCGTAGGGGTAGGGTGCAGTGTGTGTCAGGTGGTGGCCAAGGGCAGAGGCCCTAGCGGACCGATCCCCGGCTATCGAGACTGGGTATTCATAAGAGCCAACTGTGTTTTCATGCAACGTCACTGAAACTTACACAAGAGTTAATGGTTGGCTGCTATTGCTGTGTTGTGTCACAGGCTTCTACCAGTTTGTTCGCCCCCATCACAAAAAGAGGTTTGATGAGAAGTGCCAGGAGCTGACGGGACAGGGCTGCGGGTACAAGCCTGATCACTCTCTGTCCAAAGACCAGAAGAAGACTGTGATGCTGCAGAGCGGTATGAAACCGATTTACTCAGCGCTCTTCATTGATGTAAATATGTGAGATATTGGCTCAAGCATACATTATCTATTATTACTATTAGTTATAGTGTTAAAATAAACCAGGAGGATATTTTCATCCCTCTGTCCAAGTGTCAGTCCATGAGGTTTTATTTTCCAGTGTTGTGCCAAAAAATGATTGCCTGTATTTAAACGGTTGTCAGTGACTTTTTGGCCCATAGTCTGTGGAACATATGTCAGATTTAGCTCTCATGAATGAAGTCATTTTGAGCCAGAAAGAACATTCCTGTTACCGGGTAGAAGCTGCAATCCGTTTTTGGCAAAGTGACTTTTATATATCCTTAATTTATCAGGAGGACATTAAAAAAGTATTTTAAGAGTGATCTGGGCAAGACAGTCGCAGAAATGGCAACAAATGTAACATCACAGTTCTTTAAAGGTATTTGAAGAGGCTAAAAAGAACCAGATTGATGATGATGTAGGTGCAATAACGCAGAGTCATAAAGATACATGGAAAACAAGTCATTTCTTTATTTTATTCATAAGCCCTTCATAAATCCTTATGACTACAGCCTATTTACCAGTAAGACAGTAAAAACTGATGATGATAACGAGGGATTCTTAGATCCTCCTTCTTAGTTGATATCTGGCTGCCACCTGTCCCTTAAAAACAGACTTATTAATTTGGAGAACAGTATGTATGGATATATAAAAGCTATTTTATTTGACATATTTGGTTCTGCAGGAGTCTGAATGCCAACTCTTGATATTTCTTTTTTGGCACATATCTGGGGACAGTCGAAGACCATCTAGATTGTGCACCTTTGTGGCTTGCCTTTAGCAGCTAGGGACTTGGTCCCGAGTACTATTGATAATGTTAAAATGTAGTTTTTCCTGTTCTGATCCCTCTGTTCTCTGGGGATCCAGCACGAAACATGACAACAACAAGGTCATCATCTTTTTGTTTTATTTAAGCCCTTTTTGAAGAAACTCTGGTACAGCTGTAGTTTGGTTTGGTTTGGTTTTCTAACCCCACTCCTCAAATCCTGAATCATGTACAGAAGAGTTACTTCTGCCTTCAACGTCCTCTGGTGAGACGCAAAGTATGAATCTTCACTCTGCTCAGGGAAGGGTTCCTCATCAATAGGAATACTCATCAATAATGATTTGGGGCGATGGTCCACCCTTTCTCTCTCCCTGATGGATCGTGTTGAAAGTATCTGCATGAATCTTTCACCAAGACGACTTTATGTAGTTCAGATGCTACCAGTGAAAATCACAAAGCAATTTTTGACAGTCTTGATAAAAGTCTCACTTTCTGCTACACCGGTCGGATGTATGGCCAGATCATGTCCATCCCTTTATAACCACAGCACCCATCTCCTGATAATGCACCATGTCGCAGATCAAGCTGGTTTTTAAATAAGGAGTTCACTGTATCCAAACGGCCTCCACAGTCACCAGATCTCAACCCAGGAGAGCACCTTTGGGATGTGGTGGAATGGGAGAGTCCCATCATGGACATGCACCTGACAGTATATCTGCAGTGTAATACTGTCATGTCAATATGAACATGCCGGTATTACACAACATGTCTGATAAATGTTTCCAGCACCTTGTTAAATCTATGCCAAAAAACAGGTTGAGGCAATTCTGGACACAACAGAGATACTCGCAAGGTGTAACCAAGAAAGCGGGTGATGGTTATATTCACACTGTAAAATGAAAAATGGGTGTTCTGTTAGTCGTGTCAGAAGAGTGCATTGAGATTTCTTTTCTTCAGTTACAGACAGAGGGGCTGCTGCGGGTCTGAACTCACTGCCTAGCTGCAGTCAGCTCAACAAAGGAGGGCAACAGCTGACCCAACAAGGAACAAGAGAACATCAGGCTGGTATGAAATGCAAATAAATCATGTTTTTAGAATAAAAAAAGAAGTCACATTCTTACCATTGAGTTGAACATTATTAGAGCTGCTTTAGGCTGAGATCCATGAAGCTGGCCTTTGAAGTTCAAGCTCACCCTTCAGCAGTAAACAAAAACTAAATGTCACTGTATAGATTTATTTTGTGTTGTTGCGCATGGTATTTCACAATTTCATCCCATCTTATTCCTGTGCATGTCGCATAATCACAAACTGCATCGTGCAAGGTCAAAAGATGCTCATCAAGATTGCTCCACTCATCTGGGCACAATGGGCAGAACAAATGTTGCACACTCAGCTTGTTGCCTGCATATCATCCAGCATTAAAGAACAATGCAGTTTAGTTTGGTTGACAAAGAGAATTTTATGTGCCAGCTCAGTGTTCGTGTGTTGAGCAGGTTCTGCACCAAAGAATGAAGTCCACGCCACCTTCCTGACGGATGTGAAAAAAGCTCTCGGAGCAGAGAAATCAGCAGAGCTGTTTCAGATCATTCACAGCTACAAAAAGACAGACGACTATGAAAAACTGGTGACCACAGCAGTGAGCTTATTCACAGAGAGAGATGAGAATTTCAACCTTCTCGTCAGTAAGTTCTTCCAGGTCACGGCATGTTCTTAGAATCGTCTTGGAAACGTTTGAGGTTTGAACAAGAGTTTCTTGTGTTTCTTTTTTAAGGATTTGGCATGTTTATTCGTCCTTACCATAAGAAGCAGTACAAAGAGATGTTGGATGCTTTGATCGGTCAGCCAGTCTCTACTCCTGATGTTCCCGCTGTGACTGAAGAACAGCACAGACAAAGTGAAGGTAAGTCACAGTATATTAGAAAGGTGTGCCTTAACTTCAGTTTGAGTGATATAAAACCTTGTGGCTAATAATTAGGAACTCATTCCTTTAATTTTATTTATATAGTGCCAATTCATAACAATGCCTCAAGGCACTTTATTTCGTAGGGCTGGGGTGGGCGATTAACTTTGCCAAGGGGCCACATGAGAAACTGGGACAGTTGTGGAGAGTTGCACCAATGAGCTGAACTCAGTTCTGCTCAATGTTAATTTTATCTCTTTATGAACTGATAAGACTAGATGATACCATTAGGCAATGAGGACAAACACCAGCAGTTTATAACTATTTAATCAACATCCCAAAAACAATTGTCCATGAAGGCCCATTTCTATTCTGCCTGCAGCTTAGTTCCATCATCTGCAGTTTTTCAGTTCCCTTTTTCTTGTTCAGAAGAGAATTCTAGTCTGTTTGGGGCTTGAACAAGTACAGTACGTTAAAGTCAGGTTCACGGTCTGAGGTGGACAGTGGACAGTGGACAGGCAGGTGTCAGTGAGAGAGGACCTATATGTGGATTTGTTAAACTTGCTTGCTAAGAACATTTGGTCACACACAAAGGTAGAGCAGCATCTTCTCAGCGTGTCTCCTTATTAGTGGGAAAGTTCTCCTCTTTGAGAGGACAATAAAGTTCCAGCAGTGGTACTGACTTGAAGTGCTCTTTATCTTGCATCCATTTTCCCGGTCTGATTTGGACATCCATCTGTTGGCTCACCTGCCACTTTGTCCCATTTCATCAAGTCTGTCCAAGCAGCACTTTGCTTTATTAAGCACATCTTGCAGGCAGAATAACGATCTGAATGCACTGTTGTGCCAAACATATTTGCTCTTCCAAGATGAGCTCTATAGATTCTCTACAGGCTCCTCTTGTCAGTGTTTGTACTTTTATGTTATTTATTTATTTATTTGTGTTATTTTTCACATTCATATATGTATTGCAGTAATGCCAGAGTTGACAGGGTGGGGAAAAAAGCAAGAAAGAAAAAAGAGAAAGAGAGAGGACAGAGCACAAGTAGAAAATCACAATGGTTCATCAGCCGCTGCACCTGTAGTAAAAAACAGGACAAATATATGTGGAAGAACAAGCATGGATACACAAGCCAACAGTTTTGTTGTGTCGTATGTTTGTTTGCGGAAAGCCGCAGCAACGGCCGCCAGAAGCCAGAGGAGACCCGGGCCGCCCGCAGCCCACCAAGCTAATCAGAAGGTTGGTGGTTCAATTCCTGGCTGCTCTGGGCTGCTTGCCAAAGTATCCTTGGGCAAGATACTGAACCCAGAGTTGCTCTCCAATGCAACTGTCAGAGTGTGGGTGTGTGTGAATGTTTGATAGAAAGCACTTTGAAATAGAAAACAGCTGTATGATTGGGTGAATGCAAACGTGTTGTATAAACTAGTCCATTTACCGTGTTTTCTTTTTCAGCTTCTCTGTTGTCTCCCTTGAAGTCCCAAAGCAAGATTTCCAGTTTTTTCTCAAGCAGCCAAAGAAGATAGTCTCTGCAGTCTCTTCAACTACCCCAGAAACTGTTCCACTCCTGAGAATGGCATCAGCAAATCAGTATCGATCATTTATTAAAACTTACTTTTGGGAAAAGGGAATATTTAATGTTAACTGTAAATAAAGGGGGGGGGTTTCCATGTCATGAAATGTGAATCTAATATGGAGAAATAAAATGTTCTTTTTTTTAAGCTAATTGAATTCATGAAATATTCTCATGACTCGTGTTTAATTTATATCTGCAGCAACAGTTATATCAGTTACACTGTAAGGTAAAGACCCTACAGTATTCAAGAGAACACCAACAATTAGTTGATCCCCTATAAGCAGAACCTGGTGCTGGTGGGAAGGAAGAACTCCCTTTTAACAGGAAAAGACCTCTAACAGAAGCAGGCTCAGGGAGGGGAGTTTGGAGGGGCAATAAGACAGAAAAGAGTAGCCTAAAGATGCAACAAACTGGTTTGCTATCTCAAATAACTAAAATAAATTTAATTGCACATGTATTATTAAATTATGACAAATCAATAGAAATTACGATTACATGCGCATTTCCTACTGACCCACACTATTCCTTAGGTCAGAGTTCCCTATATTCAATCACTGAGCTGTAGGAGACACAAACAATGCACTTCAGGGAGCACACAGATGATTACTTTCAAACTGCATGGATCTGTCACCCAGTTTGCCCCTTTTGGACAGCAGTGAGTGAGATTAGCCACTAGCACTGAGCTGGGCAGTCCCTCCATCTCTGCCTGCATGGTAATGTTACGCCTTCCAGGTAAACACAGGAACTCTGTGTCCAAGAAAATGACTTCACAACTGTAAATCAGAAAGATGACTGCATACCAGTCACTGACTTGTTCTTGTCACATCACCACCTTTTTTTTCCTTTTTTTTAAATAAATGGGCTTCCTCCTTAGAATGTGGGGCAGTTTTGATTAACGGAAAGCATGTTTTGGGTCACCTAGAACTGCAGAAACTGGAAGAAATATACACTATAAGCAACTTTATAAAAGTACAATTTATTGAACACAGGATAAAACCTGGTCAATCCTGAAACACCACGGGTGCTCCTAATGAGGATCATGACAGCCACTTTTCCAGCTCCCACTGCAGTGCCGCCTTTTATTTATTTCTATTTGCTTTTCTATAATTACATATAGCCTTGTATATTTAGGCAATTTATTTAGTTTATCTGTTTGTATTTATTTATTAAACCTAATTTATTTTCCCCTCTCTCAATAATATCACATTTTGGGCTCAATAGAGTCGCATATCCACACAGCACGCCCTTTTACATGTTAATTGTCAGTCATACAGTTGTACTGTGCACTGTCGGTGTTGTGTCTCCGCGCCTGCTCCTGAGGAAAGGTCAACAGAACCAGCCTTTTTGTTCACAGAAAACTCTGACCTTAAGCCCGACATGGCCCTTTAATCTCAGCTCGTGGTTGTGTTCCAAAATAATAATAATAATGATTTTTTTTTTAAATTGCATTTTGTTGCTGGAAAAGTACGAAGGCCACAAATAAACATCACGTGGTTGCCGTTTAGTTCTCGCGATATCTCGTTTCACCACAGTACAGTACTTCCATCATGGCAGGCAGTAAGTTGGTGCTAGAGGGTAGAGTAAGTATAAACGGCTTTATTTTAGGGCTCAGCGTGGTTGTAATCCCATTGATCAGAACCTGGTTTGGGCGTCACGACTGGGTCTTTGATTATCTGACTGAGACTCCCGGGAAAATAGCGATTTCTTTTCACATTGCCGTTATTAACGGCCTCTTGCTTCTAATATACAGAGGACCTCTGTACAAGGTAGGCACTGACATTAACCAACTTTCTGTTTCAGGCTGAAACGGTCGGACTTTGAGAAATGGGCACCCCAGTTTTAATGACAGTTAACGTTGAAAGCTAATTTAGTGCCGTCTGTATTACATACAAGGCAGACTCAGTCGCCTCAGCTAGCTAACAGTAGCTTCCTAACAGTGAGTTACAGCTAACACTGAGTTAATCTGATTAGCTAAAGGAGAGCGAGATACCTGCTATCGATGTGCTAAAGATAGAAACCTAAGCAGGCTTAGAGACCTGCTCGCTTTAGAGAGTTGAAATGTTGAATTTCATCTTAGAAATGGCACTAAGAGCTCCTTTATGTGTCGTGGAAAGATTCAAAACTCCATTCGGAAATCTGTTCATTCAGTCTTGAATTGTTTGTGTCTAATAATAATAAATGAAGAAAATGAGAGAGGGCAGAAAGTGGATCAGGAAAGGCAGACGATTGCTAAGGAGGAAGTGGGGGCAGCTGCGATGAATGAAAAGGCAGCTGGTCCAGATAATATACCTGTGGAGGTTTGGAGGTGTCTAGGAGAGAGGGCAGATTATTAAAGACTACCACAGTCACAGCTGTTCAACACAGGATGCCTGAGAAATGAAGGATGATACTGGTACCAAGCTGTAGTAACTACAGGGGGATAAAGTTGATGAGCCATACCTTGAAGCTAAGGGAAAGATCTGTTGGAGCTAAGCTAAGGAGAGAGGTGAGGATCAGTGAGCAGCAGTATCGCTTCATGCCAAGGACCAGCACTAGAGATGTGATGTTTGCTTTGACAGTGTTGATGGATTAGTATTGGGAAGGTCAGGAGGAGTTGCCCTGTCTTTGTGGATCTAGAGAAAGCATGTGATGGGGTTACCTCATGAGGTACTGCATAAGGGAGTCAGGAATGGTAGAGAAGTGTGTGAGGCTGGTGCAGGGCATGTATGAGGACATCAAGACAGTGGTCAGTGGTCCTGAGCCTGGTTCCGCTGGAGGTTTATTCCTGTTAAAAGGAAGTTTTTCCTTCCTACCGTCGCCAAGTGCTTGCTCATAGGGGGTCGTTTTGACTGTTGGGTTTTCTCTGTATTATTGTAGGGTCTTTACCCACAATACAAAGCGCCTTGAGGCGACTGTTGTGATTTGGCGCTATATAAATAAAACTGAATTGAATTGAATTGGTATGGTAGGAGTGACAGATGGGTTCAAGGTGGTAAGTGGGCTGGTATAGTGCTTTATACTCTGAACACTCAAAGCACTTTTTACTACAAGCCTCATTCTCACGCACATTCATACAAGTGCTTTTTTTCTAGACCCCAGCTCCATGTGCCCAAGGTCCTTGTCTAACATTTGCACACTCACCCGGTGGATGTATCGGGGACAACTTGGGATTCAGTATCATCCCCAAGGATAGGCTTAAGAGCTTGAAAAAAGGTGACTGTACTTCTTCATCCAAAAGACAGCTTCAGTTTTAAAACCAAAAGGTGGAGTCTCTCAGGTATTTAAACCCCACTGGGGCTGAAGAGTAACAGGCCATCTATGTCCACTGTGAACAGCCATCACTGAACAGAGGTGGTGGCTTATGACACCAGCTGTCAGCCACCTACCATACTGTCTTCCCAGGTACCTCAACCCCCACTCACACCTTACTTCAGGTGACCTCAATAGGTCACATCATAGGGTGGGTCTCACAGTGGTTTTGCCCAAAAACTCCTGGTGTTATTGACCCATGCTTTTTTTCTTCTTTTCACACCTTGGCTCATGTGATAAGGCACATGATCAATGGTGGGTCAGTGACAACCCCCAAAGGGGATACCCCCCCCCCACTAGGGTTTAAATACATGTGACTCTTCACCCTTTGATTTTTGAGCTGATGAAGTCTCTTGGATGAGACGGGAAACATCTTCAAAAACTTAAAGAAGTTCAGTCACCTTTTTTCAAGCTATTAAGACTCCCATGATGTGGATGACTGAGGACCTGCAGGCACATTACATTTTGCCCAAGGATACTTTGACTGCAGGAGCTAGGAAGCAAACCACCAACCTTCCAACAGAACTTCCAGTTGGTAGACGATCCACTCTGCTTACTGGGATCTGCTCTGGGCCCCTTCTTGTTTCCAGTGGTGATTGACAGATAAGGTCAGGCCAGAGTCTCCATGGACTGTGATGCTTGCAGATGACACTGTGAGAGTAAGGAACAGGTAGAAGAATCTGGAGAGGTGGAGTTATGCTCTGGCGGGAATAGGAATGAAGTCAGTAGAAGCAAGACAGAATACATGTGTCTGAATGAGAAGGAGGCCGGTATAACAGTGAAGCTGCGACGAGCAGAGGTAGTGAAGGTGAGTGAGTTTAAATACCTGTGTTTAAACATCGAAAAGCAATGGATGGTGAAGAAGAGAGTGCAGCAAGTGTGGAGCAGGTGGAGACATGAATTTGGGTGATTTGTGACAGAAGGATAGCAGCAGTGAATATTTGAAAAGATGGTAGTGAGATCTGCTGTGATGTATGGTTTGGACACAGTGCCACTAACAGAAGCACAGGAGGCAGAGTTGATGATGCTGAGGTTTTCCTTGGGAGTGGATGGACAGGATTAGAAATGAGTATATGAGAGGGGCAGCGCAGGTTGAGTGGTTTGGGGACAAAGTTGGAGAGGGAAGGTTTAGATGGTTTGGACATGTTCAGAGAAGACAGAGTTGGACAATGACTGCTGAATATGGAGCTGCCAGGCTGGAGGAAAAGGAGGAGACCGCAGAGAAGGTTCATGGATGTAGTAAAGGATGACATGCAGAGGGTTGGTGTGACAGAGGAGGATGCCAGAGATAGGGTGAGATAAAGGTAGATGATTCATTGTGGTGACCCCTAAAGGGACCAGCCACAAGAAGAAGAAGACGAAGAATATCACTTGAGTATCTGGCGAATCACCAGGCTTGTGACTCAAATGCAGCAGAGTTAACGGCATGTCCTCGTTCTAGGTTGCTGTGAGAGCCTGCTTTCTGGGAGTGACTTTTGGCTGTGGGTTGATTATAAGCTTCTCTGAAACCACGTGGACACATTTTGGCTGGTATGTACATTTACTGTTGATGGTTATGCTGTGTAAAAAAAATTCATTGATAACCATATTTGACTTTAAGCCCAGACTTGAGCTTTTCTTGTTCTGCAGTCAATAAAATTAAACTAAAACCATATTTGTGATGCTTGCCTGTTGTAATGGTGTCTCTCTGCAGGTACATGTGCTCCCTGTCCTTCTTCCATTACTCTGAGTACCTGGTAACGGCCATCATCAACCCTCGCAGCCTGTCATTGGATTCATTCCTGCTCAACCACAGTGTGGAGTACACACTGGCTGCTGTCTCATCATGGGTGGAGTTCACTGTGGAGAAGCTGACCGTTCCAGGTTGGTGTGTCATCTATGTCATCACATGTACTCCTACACCAGCCTCAGTCCACTTCCTACCACACTTTTATTTCCGGTTAACTCTCCATTAATATGTTTTAATACAGCTTTTCAGCAAAGGCCTCATGTGGCTTATGTTCCTTGTGGAAGTGTCGATGGACAGCTTCAAGTCTTCCATGATTGTCTGTACTGAACGACACTGAGAGATACACAATATTTCTACTGTTGTTTCATTTGATACTATCAAAGTATCAAATGAAACAATTTGATACTTTAGGTTTTTATGAAGTTTTAGGCATATTTATGAAAATTAAAAAAAAAAGCAAAAATATTCCTCTTTTGTGGACTAATGTAGAATATATAAAGATAGAATATTTGCACAGTGAACCGGTCCGATCCTGACGTGCACTCTGAGGCCTTTCTTCTCTCTTACAGAGCTCAAGCAGCTCAGCTGGTTGAGCCTTTTGGGCCTGTTCATGGTGCTGTGTGGTGAAGGGCTGCGGAAGGCGGCCATGTTGACAGCCGGCTCCAATTTCAACCACATCGTCCAGAATGAAAAGGCCCAAAGCCACGTGTTGGTCACCAGTGGGGTCTATGCCTATTTCAGACACCCTTCCTATGTGGGCTGGTTCTACTGGAGCATAGGAACACAGGTGAGCTGCACCAGCAGTCCTTATCCTCAGATTCCTGCTGTCACCCGTAGATGTATGGAACATGGAGGTGACAGTTATTGAGCTATATAAATTAAATTGAACTGAACTGGAGTGTGAGTCCTGTCTTAAAGCCTTTAAAACCAAGCCATGTGTTGAATGAGAATCAGCTCCGGTGACATGGACGTGACCTCCTGTTCGTACCTTTTTGGTCTCCCAGTCCAGTAATTTCACATTAAAAGTTTGAAGCTTCTTTGAAGCTTCTATAAATTCCTAACGTTTTAAGTGTGGCGTTTTCATGCCTCTAAATTGATTTTCTGTTTTAGGTGATGGGTCTGGTTAACTAGAGCTTGAGTACTTTACTAGGTTAACAGAAGCTGGTGCTTAAACTCAGAATATTCCTGAGTGAGCTGCTGTGAAACAACCCAGAAATGGATGTGCAGGCTTGTTCCTAACAACACGCTGTTAGCCGTCTTTGTGGTTTTCCTCCTCTGCTGTGTGTCTTTGGAAAAGCACCATTTGTATTTGCCATAGTTTGGCTACTTTGTGCAGAGTTACGACAAATTTCTTGAAGAACTATTTGTGAAAACAACATTTACTCTGTTGGTACTCAGGCCTCAGTAACTGATTGTTGTGTTGTTTTTTTTAAAATTGATTTGATTGTGAAGAAACGTCTCCTTTGTTTGGCTGCTGCAGGTCATGCTGTGTAACCCAGTGTGTATCCTGGGTTACACAATAGCCAGCTGGCGCTTCTTCCGGGAACGAATAGAGGAGGAGGAGCTGTCCCTCATCCACTTCTTTGCCGAGGACTATGTCGAGTATAAGAAGAGAGTTCCCACAGGGCTGCCCTTCATCTCAGGCATCCGTGTCAACTAGTCCTAAGAGCTGGGTTCTGGACAGAGTAGACTTAAAGCTCCAAAGCAGGTCAGACCTGATGGGTGTGTGTCGTCTGCCCCGGCGGCCATCCTCCTGAGGTGAAGCCCTGCGGCCGACTGAGAGCCTGCAGCTCGCAGACAGACACCATGACAGCTGGCACGGTGGCAGGCAGCTGGACTACTGTTTTTATATCAACCTCCAAAATTCAGAAAGGACCAGACGACCTCCACTGCACTACATGTATCCCACTCCATCTCTTCCGCACATCCCATCTGAGCATGCTTTGTGTTTTCACTGATCACCTGTGGTGTTGAAGAACGATGCTTCTCTGAGGCCTCTGGTGTCATACCTCAGCACACTGATGTGATTGTTCCCTCAAGTTTTAGTGGCAAATGTTTGAATATATTTGGGTTCAAGAGGAAATCACCCAGGTTAAAATTATCACTGTACAAATCCTTGAAACAGTTCTCCACTACTTGGTTAGGAGCCAGGCCCACGTGAACACTCATACAGAAGGCCTGTTATGTTGCTCTGAGTCTGGTTATCACCATGTTCCTAATGGGAAGCAGGAAGTGGAGAGTAAATGTCTGTTCATCCTCTGAACCTGCTTTTAAATGAACGTCAGGTTGAATTAATTGGTTGGGAATGTTAAATTTTTGCTCCTCAAACATGTCAAACTCCACATTTTCCTGCTGATCGTAGTTTGTCCACATCGAAACCTCTAAATATGAAGCCTACAGCCAAGATCCTGCTATGAGGTGTGTATTGTGGTTGATTTAGGTAGTTTAATCAACATGGATGGATGGATGGATGAGGATATCTTTATAATTATACAGTAGAGTGAATGATGGGCTTGTCCCGGAGTCTTCCTCGGTGTGTGCTCAGTCTGAAAAACTCGAGAAGAGTTGGATTGGAAACACAGCGACTTCCTCTCCCCACTGATGAGCGGAGCTCCTGATTCTCAGTACAGCCTGGAGTCGTCTCCTCACCTTTTCTCCTTGTATGACCAGAGGAGGTGAGGAAGATGAGCAGAGCTGAGGCATTTAACAAGACGAATGGTGTCGACCCTCATTTTAATGATGTTCATGACAACGTGTATATTTGCTTTTACTTCAGTTTACAACATGTGATACGAGTGTATGAATACCATACATTTTTGATTACTTACACTCTTACACAGGCCAGAAAGGTTTCATCGTCTAATGTGACTGATCACTGAAAAGCTAAACGTATAGCTGTATGTCATCTCCACGTGCTCCTCTCATGAGCCTCAATGAGATCCACCAGATCATTTTCTGACCCAAAGGCAGGACAGAGAAGTAACGAGGTGAAACAAAGGGACGTGCCCATAGACGAGGGAAAACATTTTCTTGTTGTAAAAGGGGAACTGGAAGCACTTAATACTGTAAGTTGACTAATTGATTAAGTGAAGGTTGGTCTTTATCAAGTTAAACATACAAAAGTACAGTGTTTAACAGATTTCCACTGATGCACGGATTAATGGAAGAAATAAAGCTGTACAAGGATCAGCTGCAACAATGCTGCTCAGTGGGCTTTTCAGACATGAGTAGATTCAAAGTTTGAGTCCTGCCATCTTACCTCAGTTTGTACTATCCATCCAAAAACACTGCAGCAGGCACAGGTACACTTATTGGTAGTCACCCAGGCCGAGGCAGCACAACATACTGCTCACAATGGCTCCAAGAACATCCCCAAACGAGTCCTCCGTGGAGGCCCCACCATGTAACACAAAGGACCAAAGAATTCCCAGATAAATATCCCGATGCCAGAGACCAAATGATCCCCAGAGGTCTGAGCTGGAAGGGACCTACACAGAACTGGCAGATGGCTTTAATGTTGTGGCTGCTTGGTGTTTTAATTTGACAGAAGTCATTAAGGACGGTGTTTACGCACCTGAGTAGCTTTTATTACCTTTGTTCAGGTTTGAGCTAAAATAACGTGCCCACAAACACAGAAAGGAATCCAAGGGTTTACTGCTGTCTGCCCACATAATCAAATACCTCTGACGCTTTTTGAGTAACATGAGCATCACCTGGATTGAACAGGAAGTGCTGACAGCATTCCCTGTGCTGTAGCCTTTATGTTTCTGGAAGTGTTTAATACAGACATCGTTAGTTTTGTTTTTGTTATTTCCTTCTGCAGCATTTCATCTGTGTGTGTGTGTGTGGGCCTGTCACACTCACATCCATACAGAAACCAACCAAATGACTTAATATCGTCGGGCCTGTAGCCTACAAATGTTGTGGATCGGCACTATATAAATAGATTTGAATTGAATTGGATGACTGAGTCATATTTGGTGTCGTTGATGCGAGGGGCCGAGACTAGACAGCTGCTGTCGGCTCTCCATACCTCATCTGACTGAGGCTGGCTGAGGCTTTGATAACAGACTTCTGGGTCTCTCTGTCAGCACTGAAAACCTCAGCGACAAACTGAGGAATCTTCTTACTCAGCTACTTTAGGAATGTTTGGGGGGGATTGTACCATTGGTTGACTCATGTGCAGTGAGCGAGTGTACAGGTATATTCCCACTTTGTGGAACAGAAATCAGGATCCAGTTGTCTCTGCTGCAGCAGAAGGGAAAACTAGAAGTGAGCGATGGTGCTTTGATAAGATGATCCTTTATTTGTCCCACGTTGGGGAAATTTAGTGTTGCAGCAAAGCACTCGATACAAAACAAAATAATATATCAAACCTTAAAAGGGAAATATTTAAATACTCTACAGCAAAAATCTAGTAAATAATTATTGCCCAGAAAGATTTATTGCACTTGGTAATTGCACATGGATATTATTACACTTGTTTGATTTGAGATAGATGGCCAGAAAATATGACTGTAGAACCAAGGTGCCACGGAAAACAAAATGAGCGCGCTCAATAAAATGTTTTGCTCTCACGTAAATTATGCGCTGGCACCTAGCATGATGTTACCCAGCATGGTGTTTGATCATTCTTTTTACCTGTAACTTATTTACCTGCTTTTGTTTTTGCATGAACAACTGCTGTTGAGTCTGTGCTCAAGTGTAGAAGCAGTTAGTTTCTACTACTACACGCAGTATTCAAACACAGAATATATTTCTTTAATTTGACCAATGGTACAATCCAATAAATATAGAATTGTTTAATGCTGTTTTCAGGATTAAAGAATGTGTTTTGGGTGAAGATTGTTTGCAGAGTTTCAAACGGCACATGTAGCATCTCTAAAGGGCACTCAAAGGGTTGGATAATGAAACGGCTGTATGCAAGCTATTATAATGAGGTGGCTGCATCATGGCACAAGTTGAGTTTTCAACTCTATATCGTACCATTTATGGGAGATTTGTTGCTTGCTGAAAATGGACTGCTGATTACTGTGCGTTTACTCACAGCAGATTTTCTCAGAACCGCTTGTATTGAATAAAATTGCAGTTATTTAAAGTTGGTTTACGTTGTGTTTTTGCATTGGAGGAGCAGATTACATGTAATGAATCCATGGTATCAAATATAGTTATTACAAGCATCTTAAACATCTTGAAATCAGTAAAATACACCATACTGCTCGCCTGCCTTCACACACACATGAACCTGAGTAACATCCATCCTTAATCCAGAGGCTTTAATATGCTGTGGGCCCACCCTTTGCAGCTATAACAGCTTCAGCTCTTCTGGGAAGTCTTTCCACAGGTTTAGGAGTGTTGATGGGAATTTCTGACCGTTGTTCACTGATGTTGGAGAGAAGGCCTGGCTCACAGTCTCCGCTCTAATCCATCCCAAAGGTGTTCTATCAGGCTGAGGTCAGGACTGTGCAGGCCAGTCAAGTTCTTCCACACCAAACTGGCTCATCCACGTCTTTATGGAGCTGCTTTGTGCACTGGTGTGCAGTCATGTTGGAACAGATGTCTTGGTATCCTGAAGCATCAAGAGTTCCTTTCACTGGAACTAAGGGGCTGAGCCCAACTCCTGGAGAACACCCCCACACCATAACCCCCCCTCCACCAAACTTTACACTTGGCACAATGCAGTCAGACAGGTACCGTTCCCCTGGCAACCACCAAACTCAGACTCCTCCGTCAGATTGGCAGATGGAGAAGTGTGATTCATCCCTCCAGAGAACACGTCTCCACTGCTCTAGAGTCCAGTGGTGGCGTGCTTTACACCACTGCATCCGACGCTTTGGATCAAGCTTGGTGATGTAAGGCTTGGATGTAGCTGCCATTGGAATCCATCCCATGAAGCTCTCTACACACTGTTCTTGAGCTGATCTGAAGGCCACATGAAGGTTGGAGGTCTGTAGTGACTGCCTACATACTTGGTTTTGTACACCTGTGTCCATTGGAACATTGGAATTCAGTGATTTGGATGGGTTAACCACAGAGATGGACAATCTGGGGAGGGATGAGTGGAATATCTATGTTTTATCTACTGCATAGTGGTCAATGGTGAGAGTCAGAGTCTCAGCTGAGAAATCCAAGACTCCCTACAGTGAGACAGCACCCATACTTGAAGATTCGTCTCCCTGAGTTTGTCGAGCTTTACGTGCTTCTTATTTTTAATAAACCAAACATTACACTTTCTAGTGGTCTGTGGTGCTTAAATATGATTCATTACCTCTGCCAAGGAGGTTATGTTTTTGGTAGTGGTTGCATATTTGCAATCAATCAATCAATCAACTTTATTACCCCCAAGGATTTGTTTTGCAGCCAACAGCAAAATCAATCAATCAACAACTCAATCAATCACATACAACCAGGGGCACAGAATTGCCTAAAAGAATTCTGTCTGTAAATGTGATAGCTCAAAAGGTTTTGAATGAATTCTGATAAAACCTTGTGGGGGTGTAGAGTGGCTCACATCCACCGAGGTCCTCAAGGTCATCTTAATGATTTATTGGTCAGAAAATGGCAAGGAGCATTAAAACTTAGAAACTGTGATTCTTACAAGTGGAATGTGTATCGTCAACATACGTATCAAAAGTACCGAAAAAGATTTATAATATGTCACATTTGACCTCTGACCTCTTCTTCAAGGTCAATAGATTGAGCCTAAGGTCAAAGTGATGATAAAGCTACACAGAGCTGTTTAAAACTGTTTCTTTTATTGTAATTGTTTACTTATAGGTATATAGGGAATGATATATGGGGACTCCAAATATCACATTATAGTTTGCATCCAAATATGTCACATTTGACAAAAAGTATTTTTCAAAGAAAAAAGAAACCAAAATAAATAAATACAAATACAACACTGTATTGGTGGAGCTTTGTGCTCTGAGTGCTTCTTGTTTACATATTTGTCATTGTTTTAATGGATATAATAGTAAGATTGTTCTTTCAAATTAAGCCAACTCTTTTTCTCCTCATGGTATCAGTGTGCATGTATGCTCTTATCACCGAGTGAGCAGCACAACACACAACAGTGTTCGCTATTACAAGGTAACCCATGGTAAGAAAGCTATGTTCAAAATGCAGCCATGGAGCAACTTCAAGAAGAAACCACATAAAAACAAATAACATTTACTAGATAATAATTCTGTTTTTTCTCCCACCATAATGTGCAGTTGTAATAACCACTGCATGCACTTTGATTTCGCTTTACAATCCCTGTTGGTAGGTTGGATGTGTTTTTATTCACCGATTTCTTTAAACGGTGTGTGTGTGTGTGTGTGTGTGTGTGTGTGTATTGGGGGCTTCTTGTGAATCAATCTCAGATTAACGGATTCGATCCATGTTTCGGCCTTTGATTGTAGCGCATGCGCACGGTTGCCCTTCCTTTCTGCTAGCTTCTCCGCCATGGCGCCTATTGTAAGTCGAATCTCGTGCAAATAAATTGATCAAAGTCACTTTTTTCCTGTGTGAAAGCTGAAAAAACAGAGCGGAGTTAAATCAGGAATTTGTTACAGCTGCAAGGATGAAAGTCGGGGTTTGGGTCCGGCTGTGAAGGTTTTTTAACAGCTGAGTTTTTCTGTGGCCTACAGTTATGTTGATTAGCGTTAGCTTAGCAGAGTCGTGGAGCTCACCACGTTGTTAAGTCAGCTACCTTGTAACGATGCCTTTGTTTAATAAGGTTCCCGAGGCTGTCCGTGTCTAAGGAGGTAATGCAGTTTGTTGGTTTGTGGTCTCGACGTTGGGGGATTGACGCGGTGCTCAGATCATGATGAGCTTCGAGTCACTTTCAGCCTCGTTTATTAAAAAGTGCTCATAGCTCGGAGCGTGAAAATCACACTTAGTTATTTTCTGTAGCCTCACTGAGTTATTACAGACAAGCTTTGGCCAGAAACACTTTAAGCATGTTTACATGTTCACATATAAGCAACTGTTAGACTGAATATGATGACACTGTGAATGTTGTAGGCTTCAGCAAAATCCGCAGGGTTTTCAGATGAATCAGCAGAATATGGTGGTGGTCAGATTTTAGTTCTTTGGACACATGTAATGCGCACTCGGTGTCAGTGGTTTCTTGAACACGCTGTAAAATGTTGTGCATGTAAATGCAGTGACCATCCAGGTGTTTCTTTGCAATCAGGTAAATGTTTATCCTTATTCAGCAGAAGAAGCAGAACACCAGCAAAGGTGGGAAGAAGAAGAAGCAGGTCCTGAAATTCACACTGGACTGCACCCATCCTGTCGAAGATGGCATCATGGATGCTGCTAACTTTGTAAGTCCCTCACTCCCAAGCGGAGTTCTTTAATTGCAAACTTAATACTTGAGTCTTGTGACGGGATTAGACAAGTAGCAGCGTCTGTCCTCGAGATGACGTTCCTATCCAGGCCTGCTTCAGCCTGCTTCAGCCTGCACCCTGTTTGAGTTCAGCCACAGCTGTACACACCTCCAAGATTCCTGACTGTATGTCTTCCTCTTCTCTGTGCTCTCAGTAGCATTTCCTTCTCCTGAAGGTGTCTCTAGGACCACAGTTCTTCTGTGATGACATGATGAGGTAGTCCTTAAGACTTTAGCAGCTTTGTTACTTGGGAATACATAGTTACTGATACCATATTTCAGTATCAAAGACATAACAGTGGTTATTGCTACTTTTGACACAACCTTTGTACAACCTTCATTTGGTAATCGCTCAACATTTGAAAACATGACATATGAAAAGTACAAGATTAGTGATCTGAGTGCAACGAGATGCTCACACCAAGTTCTAAGCAACTAAGTTAGGAAAGGGTGAGTCCATGCCCCTTCACTGCATCCAAAACACTACCAGAGAGGAGGAGTTGTCTCAGCCTTCAGCGAAGTTTACAAGGTTCTCATAAACTTGAATACATGTGGCAGAAAGTAAATGGACTAGTTCTGGTATCATGTTTGCATTCACCCATTCATACAAGCACGTCCATCTACAGCTAAGTGCTTACTATCTAACATTTATACTCCGACGGTTACATCAGCGAGTAACTTGCCCAAGGATACTGGAGCAGCCAAGGATCGAACCACCAACCTTCTGATTAGTAGATGACCTGCTCCACCTCCTGAGCTGCAGCCCAGCCGGTACTTCAGTTTTAGTTTGTTCTTAAGAATTCATATTAGCCTAACAAGACCAGTGTGGTTATGTAATACAAAGCAGTGGTGTTTTCTTACTCTGAGACTAACACCACCCCCCCCCCCATTTAGCTTTCTGAAGCTGTGGTTGTGGTTGACGTAGTGATTATCGCTCACAAGAATTGGGACGTTAACACAACAGGTTTCTTTTCGTGGGCCATTCACCCCAAATGTCACATAATGTTTAGTTTCAACGTTTCATAGCAGATTCAAGTTAGAAAAAGATGGTTTTGGAAGTTAGTATTGCATAGACTTTCTATGTAATCACGCTATGCAAAAACCCTGCTTCAAGTTTAATGTGAACACATAAGGGTGATGTTGTTGACCCTCTGCTGCTCCGAAAAAAATCTGTGAAGTCGAAACAGGAAGCAAGGAATTGCATCGTGTTTTTTTTTTCTTTTTCCAGTTTTATGTTTTCTAACTGTGACAGGAATCTTCCTTTGTGCCCACTGGATGTCCCGCTGATGCTTTATTTACCTAAAAGATCCTGGTAGAAACCCTACCTGCTGCAACAAGTGCTTGTTACTCTTCAGTGAACTTGCTATTCATCCTCAGCATAGGGCTGTCAGTGCAGAAATCAATATTTCCACATGCATGTTGTTCACAGGAACAGTTTCTGCAGGAGCGCATCAAGGTGAACGGCAAGGCCGGCAACCTGGGCGGTGGTGTGGTTTCCATCGAGAGAAGCAAGAGCAAGATCACGGTGTCCTCCGAGGTGCCCTTCTCAAAAAGGTATCAGGCACTCGCACTGTGTTGGCTCTTTGGAGGGGGTGAGGGGTGTTTGGAAATCAGGCCTGATGCAGCAGGCGTCCTAATCTGAAGGTTCTGAGTCATTAGAATAAAGTTGGATCACAGTGCTGTCAGAAGGAGATGACGGGCCCAGCTGTCTCACCACCCACATATCGATCATGTGCTAGCTGCTGCTCGGTAATGTCACTGATATGTTGGAGGATTTCTGCAACAGGATCAACTGTAGCCATCAGTGACAACTAAAACACACCTGGAATCCTGAAGGCTTAAACGAGTGTAATAAAAAAATATGAAATTCTTGTTCTGCACTTTTTTAATAAACAATACAAAAACGACATACATGAGGTCGACCGTATAGAAGCAGCTGCAGTGAATGAAGTGTGTTTGTGCAGTGGGTTTATTGTGAACAGTCTTGTGTAAAGGTGTCTGTGGTGTAAAGTTTTGTATGTTGTCCAGTTATGTAAGATTGCAACGTATTTGGGAAGTTCACCATCGGTAGCACACGGAGAACCTGCTGTTGGTGAACACGGCTCAGTTCTGCCATGCAAAGGGATAAACACAGCACCCTGAGATCAGCTGCGCTCATATATCCCTGCACTCTTTCAAGATGGACTGTGGGTGGGTGTGGGTGTGGTTGTCGTCTGTCTGTCTGTGTTAGCCCTGTGACAGGCTGGCGACCTGTACAGGGTGTACCCTGCGTCTCGCCCTGTGACAGCTGGGATAGATTTGCTAGTCTATTAATGTACAACAGCAGTTTACAAATGTTACCACACTACCAGCCACTAATGAGGGACGCAGCCCTGACGGACAGCTGACAGCTCTGGACTGTATGGGACTGGTTTCAGAGACGAGCGTTTTGTCTGTTGTGGTGTTTGTGGCGAAAATGCAGTGACATCACTGTTTTTCTGTTATTATTAAAGCAAGGTTCACAAACCTTTTGCAGACTTCCCCACAGAGGGGCCCTGCCTATGACCCACCTGCCGCCGCGCTGCTGCTCTGGCTGTTACCGTGATTGTGAAAGGGGTTCATCTGACTCTGAGTTTTGTCCTGTTTTTCAGATACCTGAAGTATCTGACAAAGAAGTACCTGAAGAAGAACAATCTTCGTGACTGGCTCCGTGTTGTTGCCAACACCAAGGAGAGCTATGAGCTCCGCTACTTCCAGATCAATCAGGATGAAGAGGAGGAAGAAGATGAAGATTAAATTGGCAGTTCATCTGATTTTGTACATTTAAATAAATGTTGTTTACAGTACACGTACTTGTCTTCACTTCCTTGTTTGAGATGTTAGTGTCTGAGAAACATTATGCACACCAATGTTACTGCACTGTAGGTGCAGTCAGCGTATGGTAGCATCTAGCAGCATGCAAATTCTGCTTACGGCACATCATGTTGCTTTGAGATGTTACCTCCTCTCCTGTGTGGGACTCTCAGCGCTATTGGTTCTTCAGTGCTGTCGCTCATTAAGGGTTCACTGAGCAAGTTTGTGTTCGACTGTTAGAAACATGCTGAGGTAACTCCTCTATTAAAGAAATCTAATCTAATCTGTTGGTAATTAACATCTTTTAGAAGGTCCGTTCAAATCTTTACTGTGGAATTTACCGATTTTTGACCCCTTTCAGAAGCAGCACTCTAGTGACTCTGCTCTTTTGGAAGTCTGCGATGATCTTTTAATGGCTACTGATGCAGGGAATTGTTCTGTGAGGATCTCAGTGCAGCCTTTGATCATAACATTTTACTTAGCAGGCTCAATGTTTTGGCTGGTAGCACTAGGCTGGATTTTTTATTCATCTGATACGATGTTCTCTGGTAGGACAGTTTATTGAATTTTTAAATTTTGAACTACATTGGTGTTCTTTTGTGTCTTTTTTATTGGTTATAGTGGTGTTTAATTCCTGTATTTATTTTTTTCTTTGTGCAGCCCTTTGTGACTATGAAAGGTGCTTAGTAAATAAACGTTACCTACATAGTATCACATAAATCCACTGAGGAAACAACTTCTTAAGACCAAACTGTTACTGTGGCAGCGGTCTAGATGGTCCAAACTGAGTCTGTGGGCTGTACTTTTTAATTTAGTCATGAAAAAGTTTTCACAAGATTCTTTCTGGTCCCGTGAAGAACTAAGTGCACTCCATGATCTTGTAGAACCACCTTCAGCAGCAGTAAGTTGAAGTAATTGTTTTCTGTATCTCACGTTATTGTGGAGGAGTTTTATCAAGTCTTGCTTTGTTTTTGTTTTTTGAGGTTTGCTGGCATTCATTCATGTACAGCTTTCATTAGGTTTGAGGTCTGGACACTGATGTACGCCTTCCTGCATGTCTCTGGGGGTTTCCACTGCTTCATGGCCTTTGATGCAGGCTGCAGACACTTGGGTTCTTGTTGCCATCCAGTGCTGTGATGTCTGGACTCGCCACACTGGCTGTTTTGGTTTTTCTTTTAGGGGTCTGGATGCTGGTCGTCACTGAGGTGCTTTTATTCTTGTTTATTTTTATTTTATTTATTTATTTTTGTAAAGGGAAAGGAAAAAAAACTGATGAGTTGGGCTCACTATGTTAAATTTTGTTAATTAATTTCACACGTGCATGAACATGGGCATGCATGCGCACAGGGACATGCATACATGGGCACAGACACACACACGCTATTATAATAATTTTAAAAAGGGGGGGGCAATGATGTATTAAAACACCAATAACCAACGGATTGCCCATCCTCTAGCAGATAGCGTAATTAATTTTCTGTCAGTTTCTTACCTGTTTATGCAGCATGGCTGGGGTACCTGTCAAACTTTTTTCTCTGAGGCCCTGAGAAAGAAAGAAAAAAAAAAGGTTTGAGGTCTGGACTCTGACCGGAGCATTGTTGTGTCTTTTTTTCCAGCCAATCTGAGCAATTATGGCCCAAATTTAGCGGTCCAACAGAGAGCCTCATTTGACTCTGGAGTACTTTGGTATACAGAGGAGCTTGTGCTGGTAAATGTGGGCTTGGGCACTGTGAAAGTGAGCTTTCAATATGAATTCTCTCAGACGATTAGACACAAGAATCTCACCCCATTCGATTCAGTTTTATTTGTATAGTGCCAAATCACAGCAAACTGTCGCCTCAAGGTGCTTTACACGGTGAGGTAAAGATAAGGTTTATTCATCACATGCACAGTGAAATGTATTTTGTACCTGCATAACAATAATTAATAATAAAAAGTATATAAATATTAAAAATAATCCACACTATACACAGAATAATTTACATTGTGCAGTAATAGTCCAGTTTAGGGCTCAGAGTTGAGCAGACTGATGGCTTGTGGGTAAAAACTCTTCTTCAACCTTTCAGTCTCAGTCCTCAGGCAGCGGGAACGCCGGCCTGATGGGAGCAGGGAGAGGAGAGAGTGTACGGGGTGGCTGGGCTGTTTTAGGATCTTCGTGGCCCTCAACCTGCACTGCTTGGTGTAAATGTCCTGCAGGTTGGGGAGGTGGGTTGTTCTGATGGTCCGTTCAGCTGAATGAACCACCCTTTTTAGGTCCATGAAGTCCTGCTTAGTGCAGTTTCCCATCCAGGTGGTGATGCTCCCACGCACGACGCTCTCGATGGTGCAGGTGTAGAAGTTCCTGAGCAGCTTGAGTGGGAGCTTGAAGTCTCTCAGCTGCCTGAGGAGGTGGAGATGCTGTCTGGCCTTCTTCACAGTGATGTTAGTGTGAGTCCAGGACAGGTCCTGTGAGATGGTCACTCCCAGGTATTTGAAAGTGTCCACTCTTTCCACCTCAGCACCACTGATGAGAAGTGGGTGGTAGTCCCTCTGCTGCTTCCTGCTGAAGTCCACAATCAGTTCCTGTGTCTTGCTGACGTTAAGCAGAAGGTGGTTCTCCAGGTGGGAGACCTCCCTCCTGTAGTCTCTCTTCACTGTGGGAGATCATTCCCACAACAGCCGTGTCATCAGCAGACTTTATGATGATGTTGGACTCCGATGTGCCCTTGCAGTTGTGGGTGTACAGCGAGTACAGCAGATGGCTGAGCACACTGCCCTGGGGGGATCCGGGGTTGAGGGTGAGGAGGTGAGGTGACCCGCTCATACCACCTGTGGTCTGCTGGTCAGGAAGTTGTGAACCCACCTGCACAGGGATGAGCCCAGACACAGGTCCAACAGCTTAAAGACCAGCCTGGGGTGGGGGTGGGGGGACTATGGTGTTGAATGCTGAGCTGTAATCTACAAACAGCGCTCTCACATAGTTCCCCTTACCAGCATTTATGTGGGAAAGGGTCTTGTGGAGGAGGAAGGTTATGGTGTCATCTGTGGAACTGTCAGGCCATTATGCAATCTGTAGTGGGCTGAGGGTGGTGGGCAGTGAGGAGGTGATGAACATCTTGATGAGTCTCTCAAAACATTTCACCCTTTCAAAGACCCTACAATAATACAGAGAAACTCCAACAGTCAAAACGACCCCCTGTGAGCAAGCATTTGGCAACAGTGGGAAGGAAAAACTCCCTTTTAACAGGAAGAAACCTCCAGCAGAACCAGGCTCAGGGAGGGGCAGTCATCTGCTGTGACCGGTTGGGGCTGAGTGGAGAGAGACAGGACAAAAGACATGCTGTGGAAGAGAGCCAGAGATTAATAATAATGATTAAATACAGAGTGAAGTATAAACAAGTAAATAAAGGTGAATGAAAAGAAACACTCGGTGCATCATGGGAACCCCCCCAGCAGCCTAGGCCTATAGCAGCATAACTAAGGGAGGGTTCAGGGTCACCTGATCCAGCCTTAACTATAAGCTTGATCATAAAGGAAAGTTTTAAGCCTGATCTTAAAAATAGAGAGGGTTTCTGTCTCCACAGACGAGGGGCCTGAAGTGAGGTAGATTATCTCATCGATAGTTTTACATCCTCACTGCGTACGACTTTGGATACTGTGGCTCCTCTGAAAAGGAAAGCCTCAAATCAGAAGTGCCTGACTCCGTGGTATAATTCACAAACGCGCAGCTTAAAGCAGATAACCCGTAAGCTGGAGAGGGAATGGTGTCTCACTAAAGTAGAAGATGCTCATTTAGCCTGGAAAAAGAGTTTGTTGCTCTATAAAAGAGCCCTCCATAAAGCTAGGACAGCTTACTATTCATCATTAATTGAAGAAAATAAGAACAACCCCAGGTTTGTTTTCAGCACTGTAGCCAGGCTGACAAAGAGTCAGAGCTCTGTAGAGCCCAGTATTCCTTTCACTTTAACTAGTAATGACTTCATGGATTTCTTTACAAATAAAATTTTAGACATTATTGGAAAAATTATTCAAAACCATCTCCAAGATTTATCTTCATGTTCGGCTGCTTTCAGCACTGCTGGTATTTGTTTAGACTCTTTGGCTCCAGTTGATCTTTTGGAGTTAACTTCAATAGTTACTTCCTCCAAACCATCAACATGATTATTAGATCCCATTCCTACTAGACTGTTCAAAGAAGTCTTTCCAATTATTGATGCCTCAATCTTAAATATGATCAATCTGTCTTTATTAGGTGGCTATGTACCACAGGCCTTCAAGGTGGCTGTAATTAAACCGCTACTTAAAAAGCCGTCACTGACCCAGCTGTCTTAGCTAATTATAGGCCAATCTCCAACCTTCCTTTTCTCTCCAAAATCCTTGAAAGAGTAGTTGTAAAACAGCTAACTGATCATCTGCAGAGGAACGGTTTATTTGAAGAGGTTCAGTCAGGTTTCAGAATTCATCACAGTACAGAAACAGCATACCGGCCTGTTTCTGTACAAGAGATTTTGACCCTGTTCTCTCGTGTTTGTCTTCCATGGATGATGAGCACTTGGCGGGGTCTGGGGTTCTCTGAACCAGCTTCTCACAGCTGCTGAAAGGGTCATCCCTTCAGCATTAAACTCACCTTACAGAATGGTTGCTGCCAGTGATTTAAGGTGTGTCAGACAAAAATAACTGTAAAGTGGCTCAAAATATGCTTCCATCACAAAGGTTTTCCATACTGTAAGAACATGTTTCAAGTTAGGAGTTCCAGTCGGAGGGCATGTGGTGTAAAACTGCTAAATCAAACATGGATCTACCTGCTGTGCTCTTGTGATAAGGAAGCAGCTGAAAGTAGCTTTTAAGTAACATTTGTTAGGGTGTTTGGCACAACAAGCCACATACACCTAAAGTACACAACTATGTAACAGTTGTGATTTTAGCTCCGTATCCTCCCCGGGTATTCTTAGATGGATTGAAGAAGCCAAGGATCAAAGTTTTACTGCAAACCAAAAGTGCCCGTCTTTATACTCGGTCAAAAACATTTTAATCACGGTGAGGCTCGTGCTGACCTCAGAGCAGTGCAGTGGTGAGAGGAATGACCGTCATGTCTAAATAGCGGTGATCAGCATCTAACCTGGAAAATGGTCCGTGATGGAAACGTTTTTGTAGTCATTTAGCTTAAGCTTCAAGAAAAGATTGTGAAGTATGTCAGTGATGATGACGTACTGCATGTAAAATGCAATTTCATTTGATCCTGTTGTGTGGTTTTGTTAATGTATGAAAACCATTAATCTCCACTTATCCTGTTCAGGGTCAGGGGGAGCCTATCCCAGCTGTCATAGGTTGAGAGGCAGGGTACACCTGTACAGGTCGCCAGCAGGGCTAACACCTATGGGCAATTTAGAGTGACCAACTTACCTAACTGCATGTCTTTGGCCTGTGGGAGGAAACGGACACGGGGAGAACATGCGGACTCCACGCAGCGAGGTCTGGCCCGAGGTGGACTCGAACCCGGACCTTCTAACTGTGAGGCGGCAGTGCCGACCACCGTGCTGCAGATTTTAATAAATGAATCCTCATGTCCAACTTTTATATCTCTGATGTGAGTAGAATACAGTGACAAATTAATTTACATGAATCTTTATTCAACCATATCAATGAAAAAAAAAAACAATGTAACCCAGAGAAATTTCACCATTATAAGAATACAGTACAGATTAGAGAAACACCTGTTAATTTTAAGACAAGGCTGTGGCTTTTTTCCCCGCACGCCTTGATATGTCGAACCACTTCAGACAGTGCATTGTTGCTTCTAGAAGTTCTGACCTGCTTGTGAAACCGCTTAGAGCGTTGGAATAGTTAAAAAATAATCAAATTAGCAAAAGACAACAGATAAGAGACACTACGGTCTTGGAAGGACTGAGGCGTGCACCCTCGATGCGAACACCGAAGATCAGAGGAATGTAATGCTGCATGGAGTGCACGGAACAACGCTGCTGTGTCTCAGATCAGATTCTTCCACACTTACATTTTTAATGCACAAGTGTGCGCGCACTGACGGGTGCGACCGCACAGAGTGGGCCGAGTGTGTGAATGGCGTACTCAACGGCTCAAACAGGAAGCGCGTGGGCCTTCCGTGTTGTTGCACTTTAATTCTTCTTGGTTTACTGCATCATAACTAAAATGAGCATGGCCTGTTTCAGACCTTCGGCAGGAGAAGGATACCGTGGACACTCTGGACTGAGCTGCTAATGAAGCTGTGGTGTTGTGTGGTAGAAGTAGAACTTCAAAGGAGAAGAGCTTTTAAAACCTTATCCGGGGGCAAAGTCTCCAAAACTTGGAAGCATTTTAATGAGATCTGACTGGTGATTCAATACATGCAGTTTTGTGACCACTGACATTAAAGTCAAACTAACTGCCCGCAGCCATTACCTAGACGGCTGCAAAATATCAAGACACACTTTTAGTACGTAATCTTGGGGAGGTGCACGCCGAGCTGTGTTTGAGTAAACACTACCCCATCAAAGCTCACGCAGTTGGAAACAAAGGACATCAGTGTACTACTGGAAGCATTCGAAATGAGACACAGGGCATGTTCCAAATCCTGATTATAATCTGTGGTAGTAGCATACACATGCTCACACCGCCACAGGAAGTGAATCAGATCAGCTGATTCTCCGAACAAAATAAACAAGAATTCCATAACCTGAACATACACGTAGAAAAAGGCACAGGTATGGAGTGTTGGTCTTTGAAATGCCCTCAGTAGGAAAAGACTGAGGGGTCCTGCAGTAGCACCTGTAAATGTCACAACTATCAATACTGCAACAAACAAACTGAACAAAGAGACTCGAGGACATGAATGACGAAAGAAATTGGAATGGGCTTTTGGGAAGCACACCTTTGCTGGATGTGAAGTGCTCGGAGCAAACTGTTGCAGGTTCACTCAGGGTGGGGAGTAAAGATATCGTGACCATTCGTGGTGAGAGCTGGACCACTCAGAGCATCTGTCAGTGTCCAGTCCCATCTTCTCTGATTTCACTGTTCAAATTGATGTGGAGTCAGTTTGCTGGGGGTTGAGATGTGCGGATGACCTTCAGACCTGTGAACACCTCTCCCCTCAACCCAACCGTCCCACTAGCACAATGCCGTGACCAGCAGTGACTAATAGGCCAGGTGTTCCTGCTGAGCATGGCTGTTCTCTGCTCAGTGAAATGGGTTGAGGTGTCACTGCTGGCGGACCCCTCAGATTGTTCGGGGATTGTACTCGGGCAGCTTTTTCAGTTTCTCCTGTTCCTGCTGAGCATCCTGCCTGGCAATGACCAGAGAGTGAGAGTAGCCCATCACCACCTGCAAAAACAACATGTATTATTTAAAGGAGGACATTCCCCTACTTCAGACTTCAGCTTTAAGACCCCAAAGTTTCACTTCGGTGCTCTGAGGTATCAGCTTTCACTCAGCCTCAGCAGGGACGTGTCCTCAAACCCGTAAGCTGGCGGTGTAGAGTAACCGCTCTACGCTTGAGTTTATGTGGACAAAAGTTTCTGCTGAGGACAAGCACATTTAAGAAGCTGGGTTTAACACACACACACACACACACACACACACACACACTCCGATGAAAGTATCAGGGGAGAACTCGGGGTTCAGTATCATGCCCAAGGACACTTCGATACAGGGACTGTAGCAGTTGGGGATCGATCCACCTGCTAAACAAATTGTGGCTGTGACTCAGGAGTTCATCAGAAGGTTGGTGGTTGGATCCCTGGCTGCACCAGTCTGCATGCCAAAGAATCCTTGGGCAAGATACTGAACCCCGAGTTTCTCCCGATGCCTTTATTAGAGAGTGACTGAGTGTGTGAATGTTAGAAAGCAGTTAGATGTGGAGAGCATGAGACGTGCTCTATGTAGAGTAGAAAAGCACTAAGCAGCTGCCCCTGTCCAGAGCCCAGAGCACACTAACTGTCTGAAACGACACACTTTAGACTGAACTGCATTCACAGATCTAATTAGCCCTGCTTAGTTTGATAAATCACCACTGTAAGAGTAAGCATATGACAGAGGAGCAGAATGACTCGACTTTAATTAGTTTCCACAATGTCCATTTACCTGCTCAATGTAGATGCCATCCAAGGTCTTCACCTCCTGAGCAGTGGTGGATGATTTGGGTTTGGTGTCGCCGTAACCCTACACGACAGGTGACAAGCTGTGATCAGTGTGGAAGCTTACAACACAACAGCCAACAGCAGCAGCAGCAATATTCAATGACTGAAGAGTTGTTCAAGCAAGTCACTGATCAAATTCCTCTTCATGAGAACATCAAAAAGCTTTTGAAAGAGGAGCGAGACCAACTACAAATTTTCAGTGTAACACAGGAGCATGGCGTGGACTCTTCTGCTTAATTTATAGTACAGCAGTTGTGTCTGTTTGCGTAGATTATTGACCTGCACAGAGCCTACAGAGAAGGGTTTTCAACCTACGCAAACATGCTTGTGTGCAGTCCTCCAGAAGCCTAATAGCACATAGCCTGACCAGGAAGATGCTCTGCACAGGTCGAACGCTGACTGGCTGAAACGTGGCAGCATGAAAAGCACAGACCGTAGCTGCAGTGGTGGACACTTTAACCACTCAGAGTCATCTCAGCTCTTTTTTATGTTATAACTTTGCTCTTCTCTGCAGCTGGCAGACCAACAACAGCAGAAGTTACAGACAGGTTGTTTGTGACGCTGCCCCCTGGTGACAGTAAGCAGCTACAACATGTTCTGTCTGACAGCCAGCGATCCTCACTTCACAGGAAGAAGTGTTTGCATGCCCCACCTCAAAACTATCACTGTGCAAATAAAAAAATTCACTTCTAACAACTATTTGTGACATTTGCCACTAGCCTGCTGCAGCCGGCTCTCTGACCCACCTGCCCTCACTGATGGACAGGTGCTGCGCCACAAAGTGACCGGCTGTATTTAAGCTGCTGTGAATGCCTTTTTGGGAAGTATCACACCTCTCATGAATGATAAAAGTCATTTTGAGTGAAAAACAACATTCCTGTCACAAGGTAGAAGCTGCAATTGGTTTCTGGCAGAGTGACATACATATGAAGGGCCAAAGTCATCTCTATGTTTTGAGACACCTGAGGTCCTTCAGCATCTGCAGGACTGTGCTCAGGATCTTCCAGGAGTCTGTGGTGGCGAGTGCCATCCTCTATGATGTTGCATGCTGAGGGCAGCAGATGCCAACAGACTCAACAAACTGATCCACAAAGCCAGTGATGTTGTGGCAGTGGAGCTGGACTCGCTGAAGGCAGTGTTGGAGAGGAGGGTGCCGTCTAAGCTGTAGGCCACTGTGAACAATGGCTCCCACCCACTCCATGACACAGTGATGAGACACAGCAGCACACCGAGTGCTGCTGTGTCTCATCACTGGAGGTCATTCCTACCTGCGGCCATCAAACTCTATAACTCCTCCCTTAACAGGTCACACTGTGGTCCATCAGTGCAGTTTATTATGTGTACATGTGTACAGTAATTCAAAATTTATATTCCAGACTTATATTTATTATCACAGCCACTGCCTTAATTGTATTCATAAGAATTTCCATGTATATACTTCAAATTTATCTTTTTGATTTTTATATTATTGGAGTGTTTTTGGTTTTAAATTATTTAAACTATTAGTGTTTAATATTTCTATAAGATATACAGCTGCATCTATAACAACTGAAATTGCCCTCTGGGATCAATAAAGTATTTCTGATTCATTATCAGGGCCACAGAAATCACAACAAACATCACAGCTCTATAACGATATTTTAAGTGGCCAAAAAGGACTTTATTGATTATAATGTAGACACAATAATGCAGTCACAAAGATGCTTGCAAAACAGGTCATTTCTTCATTATATATAAGCCCTTCATAAATGCTGTTGGCTGCACTCCATTTACCAAAGAAGAAGAAGAATAGAAAGAGTGGAAATATCGCTCCATTCTGACCACCCTCTACAGCTGTGACTGCAGCGAATGTGCAGATTACCAACTAATCGAGGAGAATTTCTTTGTTCCGCCGTGAAAATTATTCCGACGTTAAAATCCGAGGTTCGCGCCACCTGTCAAGAGCTGCGCCCCACACTGAGAATCACGGCTGTAGACCACTGCAGAAGCATGTCGGAGCCCTTATGTGGCAGCTTTTCATAAACAACACGACTCATAATGACTTACCAGCTCTCCAAATGTGGGCGAGGGTCCCCAGCTGATTGTACTCTCATCTGCAGCAATGATGATGCTGCTCTTCCTGCTACGATACAAACATACAGTCAGAGCTGTGGGGAAAGCGCGTTATGCACTATACATACTGTCAGACAGTGTCTACCTGTATGTGTCATTAACCTTCAAACTCACTCTGTAAACCTTCAAAGTGAATTCTGAACGTCATTAAATCATCCATGTGGCAGAGAGCCGTCTACAGTAAAGGGAACGTGATGCCAGCACTCACCCACATGCCAGGCTGCGGATCTTCCAGCCACATAAGATCCTGCACAGCTTTGGGGTACATGGTTGACTCTCTAGAAGTATTGGTCACCTCCCCAAAAAAATAGCCCACCTGTATAATACAAGATGTGCAGAATGATTAAAAAGTATCTACAGCAGACCTCAAAATTTGGGCACCTCTCATTTAGATTTTTGTTTCTCTGATTAAATAAAGTCAGAAGATTAAAGAAGGCATTTACTTTGTTAAGTACAATTACTTCTTTACTTTTTTATGCTTTCAAAGTACATTAAAAATGGAAAATAAGGTACATCGGCTCATACGCGGTTTTTGCAGAAGCCAATGGCTTCTGCTCCTGCAGCTCTGCTAAGGTCCACATGGGTCATCAGATGGTGAGTGAGAGGCTCTGACAGACGTCCATATGCCTGCCAGTTTTGTCTGACCGTGTGGACTTGTTTGCAAAGACGATGCATGAACTACACCAACTACAATATCAGTTTAAGAGTGCATCAGCTCCTTTCTGGGGTGTTCTGGACTATTCCTTCTGCAAAAGGCTCAATTCTGTGAAATCTATAGTCTAGCATGCACCGCTCTTTTTAAAGGACGTAAAGGTCAGAGTAAATAGGTGAGGTCTACTGAGGTAGTCCATGCTCTTTTCATCACATTAAACCACACATACAGCAGTGCTTTATTCTATACACTTAAAGTACTTTATCTACCTCCAGTTAAACTAACATGCATGTCTTTGGCTTGTGTGAGGAAGCTGGAAAACGCCCAGCCAGGATTCAAATCAGGAACCTTCGAGCTGACATGGAATTTTGCATGGCACCTAAAACCTTCAAAATCCAATTTAAACAATCTGTGAAAATGAACCAAGTTGATGCAACCTATTTGAGCATGACTGTTCAGAGATCTCGGTGCAATATGACGTACCCATCTCACTGACAGCAAACGAACACTGGTAGCCTGCATAGATTTGACTAGCACCACGGCCAGGAAAGTCAAACAGCTTAACCAGCCGGGGAACCATCTCATCCTTCTGCTCGGTGTGACCGAGACGCCCATAGCCACCAAAACCCCAGCTGAACACACGCTTCTGAGAGTCCAGCACCAGCTGAAGACAGACAGACAGACAGTAAAGCAGGGTAATAGCAGCAGTTTGTAAACCCTGTTACAAAAATCACTGGCCATGTAATTTGATTTGCGCTTGATAAGACGTCTGAGAGCATCTTCTCACCGTGTGGTTAGCCCCACAGGCCACATCTCTGACCACCACGTTAGGCACAGGCATGACCTGACCATCCTTGGACTTCTCAATGAAGATGGCAACACGTCGAGGGATGAGCTCACAGTCAAACTCAATGCGCTGTGCGCGAGCTATAAACTTTCCATCACTGTTGTGGCCTGCAATGACACAGACGCAGTCAATACTGTGCAAATATTTCAACAATAAGCAGTCAGGAACATAGTTGAACATTCCTGATTCTGCATCAGCGCTGCAGACAATCAGCTTTAATCGTGATGAAGGGCAGTGTTGACTCTTCAATTTGTCAAACTGATCCCTTCACAAGTTAATTCACACACACTGTAAATAACAAAATATTAAAAGCACGTGTGTGCCGAGATCTTACCCAGCTGTCCGTACTCAGGGCAGCCGAATGAGTACAGGTTTCCTTTGCAGTCCACCACCATGCTGAATTCAGCACCACAAGCTACCTTCACCAGGGGCTGCCCATTGTAGGAAATCTAGAGAGAGAGAAACAATATATACATTTTTTTTTTTTATGCCGGCAGCCTTTGTCCTCAGAGCTTGGCTCCTCTACCAGACACCTGGGAGCTTGTGGATTCTCTGTTCCTGGAATCTGTTGAAGCCACTCTCCCAATTTTGGGGTCACTGCCCCGAGTGTACCGATTACCACGGGGACCACTGCTACCTTCACCTTCCACATCCTCTCTAGCTCTTCTCTGAGTCCTTGGTATTTCTCGGGCTTCTCTGTGTGTCTTATTCCTGATGGTATTGCTACATCTGTCACTACAGCCTTCTTCCTCTGCCTGTCCATCACTGCTATGTCCGGTTAGTTAGCCATCACCAGTTTGTCCATCTGTATCTGGAAGTCCCACGGGATCTTAGCTCCGTCATTCTCGACCACCCGTGGGCGCATTCCATATTTACCTTAGGACTTCCAGGCCATACTCCGCATAGATGTTCCTGTATACCATGCTAGTCACTTGGTTATGGTGTTCCATGTATGCCCTGCCTGCTAGCATCTTCCACCCTGCTGTTATGTGCTGGATGGTGTCAGGAGCATTTCTGCATAGGTGTTCAGTTCAATTTAATTCACTTTTATTTATACAGCGCCAAATCACAACAAACAGTCACCTCAAGGCACTTTGTATTATACAAGCAAAGCATGGACAAAACAAAGCATGGCGTAAATTAATCACAACTCTGGTTTTGCTTGGCCTAACACAAAACTCGTATGCAGCTTGAAGTCCACACTTTTGAATCATGTCAAAACAGACTCAGAGAGGCAACGTCCTGCTGCTGCTTCATCTTAGACTGACATCTGTTGACCCCAGAGGGTTAGTGACGGGGTTCAAGTCTATGCAGAAAAGCAGTGGGGACAGAGCATCTCCTTGGTAAATCCTGCTTCCATGTTGAGCTGATGCAGGCTATTGGCTGGTAGTTGAATGGGACGGGTCCCTTCTGGGGATCAGGACTGTAGTGCTTTCAGTCAGCCATTCTTAGCCATTAGCAGCTGGTTCCTTTGTGTTGACAGGCACTCATGAAGTGCAGTTAGCTTCTTTAGCCAGATGTAGCAATACCAAGTGATAGCAAGAAGTAGAAACATGAGAAGCTTGAAAAATACCAAGGGCTCAGAGAAGAGTTGGAGAGGATGAGGAAGGTGAAGGTAACAGTGGTAATCGGAACACTCGGGGCAGTGACCCCCAAACTGGGAGAGTGGCTCCAGCAGATCCCTGGAACGACATCTGAGATCTCTGTCCAGAAGAGAACAATACTGGGAACAGCTAAGATACTGCGCAGGACCCTCAAGCTCCCAGGCCTCTGGTAGAAGAGCTAAGCTTGAAGGACAAAGGCCACCTGGAGGCCAAGCGGTTTTTGGGTGCTCCTCATGTAACCTTAAATCATTTTATCTTTGGTAAAAAAAATTTAAAAAATAAAATAAAAAATTACTCCTATCATTGTCAGATGTAATCACTTATTCTTTGCACCATCCCACAGGTGCTGGACAATGTATGACCGTATACATATTGCATACAGTCAAGTTGCTGTGGTTAACGTCTTCCTTTCCTGTGATTGATAAGACTTGGTTAGCTGTGACACCTACACCAACACTCACAGCTGAAATAGGAAGAAATATGAGCTGGATACTGGCTTACCAGTGCAGGGCTGAGGACTGCATCAGTCTGGTTGCCCTGACCAAGCTGACCCAGCTTGTTCTCACCAAAAGAGTACGCAGTGCCATCCTCTGAGGAGACAGAATACCATCAGCAAACATGTATATTAAAAAAAACAGTCATTACTAAATGGATCACATCAATTTGGAAACCTCCTTCGATGACCAACACAACCCAACTAAACACTGGATTAGGGCTGTGCAGTTAATCGAGATCTGATTTCAATTTCAGCTTCAAACGATCACAAAAACAGCAGCCCTGACTTATTCTGCAGCCTTGAGTCTTTGCGGCCCTACAACGTAACCTACGTAAGTGGTCAGAGGCATTGTTGGCAGTTATGCTTGTGCAGCTGCATTATGTGTTAATTACCGTTAATTATCTACGCTGTAACCTGACCTGCAGCTCCTGAGAAATCTTAATTAATGCCATTTATGTCCCTACCAGTCACAGGGCATGATTCAGCGAGGGACGGCAGGGAGACGTCCCTACTGATATTCACTCCACAGGTGTAAGCACCAGACCCTGATTACCCCGCCCCCCGGAGACCAACTGGCCTGACGTCCCTGCCGATGTTAACACCAAACCTCCAAATACACGTCCAGGTATCTGTCAGGATGTTGTGGCACTAAAATGTGAGCAAATTTATTTGGTATAAATAACTTGGTCCTATTTATTCCTTGGATTATTAGTCGATAACTAGCTTTACCTTTTATTTATTTATTGTGTTTCTTTTATGATGTATTTATATTGTATGTATATTTTATTTATATATATTCTGTATTTTATTTTCAATTTAATATTTATTTTCAAGAGATTGTAGAAATGAACTAAATTTCAATGTATTCACTGTTCTGTAAGTGCAAAGTCAATGAGTAGCTGCATTAAATATATACCATTGCAATATTGGGCAAAATAACAATGATTATGAGTTTTTCCATAGTTGAGCCGCCCTAGGCTGCATCACATGGTATTAACATTGACTGTAAGTACAACTCCTGAACACCCAGACACGCCCCGGCTCGGCCTACCTGTGAGTGCAAGCGTGTGATTGCGTCCACAGGCTGCAGAAACAATAACCTGCTCTGCCAGGGCCTCGATTAACTTGGGAGCTTCCAGACGCTTCGTGTCCCCATGACCCAGCTGACCTTTGTCATTACGACCTGAGGAAGCAGAAACAGAAGCTCAACAACTCCTTCCACTCTGAACTCAAAATGACACAAACCAGCACAGAAACCACTGAGCATGTTGCTTACCCCAGCTCCACAGCTTGCCCTCGGTGGTTATGAAGAGACTATGAGCAGCACAGGGGCCAGACACCACGCAGCTAACCTGGACGTCATTTAGACAGCCGTAACGGTGAGGACCCCACAGATTTTGGCCCAGATTGCGGAAAGCAGCTGGGAAACACACAGATCACAAATCAAAACCCAACACAAAGAAAAATATACACATATCATCATCAACACTGTATGCATTAAGAATAACACTGACACATTTACAGTGGTGTGAAAAAGTGTTTGCCCCCTTCCTCATTTCCTGTTTTTTTGCATGTTTGTCACACTTAAGTGTTTCGGAACATCAAACCAATTTAAACAATAGTCAAGGACAACACAAGTAAACACAAAATGAAATTTGTAAATGAAGGTGTTTATTATTAAAGGTGAAAAAAATCCAAACCATCATGGCCCTGTGTGAAAAAGTGATTGCCCCCCTTGTTAAAACATACTATAACTGTGGTTTTTCACACCTGAGTTCAATTTCTCTAGCCACACCCAGGCCTGATTATTGCCACACCTGTTCTCAATCAAGACATCACTTAAATAGGAGCTGCCTGACACAGTAAGGTCCACCAGAAGATCCTTAAAAGCTACACATCATGCCGAGATCCAAAGAAATTCAGGAACAATTGAGAAAGAAAGTAATTGAGATATATCAGTCTGGAAAGGGTTATAAAGCCATTTCCAAAGCTTTGGGAATCCAGCGAACCACAGTGAGAGCCATTATCCACAAATGGCGAAGACACGGAACAGTGGTGAACCTTCCCAGGAGTGGCCGGCCGCCCAAAATTACCCCAAGAGCGCAGCGACGACTCATCCAAGAGGTCACAAAAGACCCCACAACAACGTCCAAAGAACTGCAGGCCTCACTTGCCTCAGTTAAGGTCAGCGTTCATGCCTCCACCATCAGAAAAAGACTGGGCAAAAATGGCCTGCATGGCAGAGTTCCAAGGAGAAAACCACTGCTGAGCAAAAAGAACATTAAAGCTCGTCTCAATTTTTCCAAAACACATCTTGATGATCCCCAAGACTTTTGGGAAAACATTCTGTGGACCGATGAGACAAAAGTGGAACTCTTTGGAAGGTGTGTGTCCCATTACATCTGGCGTAAAAGGAACACTGCATTTCAGAAAAAGAACATTATACCAACAGTAAAATATGGTGGTGGTAGTGTGATGGTCTGGGGCTGTTTTGCTGCGTCAGGACCTGGAAGACTTGCTGTGATAAATGGAACTATGAATTCTGCTGTCTACCAAGAGATCCTGAAGGAGAATGTCCGACCATCTGTTCGTGTACTCGAGCTGAAACGAACTTGGGTTCTGCAGCAGGACAATGATCCTAAACACACCAGCAAGTCCACCACTGAATGGCTGAAGAAAAACAAAATGAAGACTTTGGAGTGGCCTAGCCAAAGTCCTGACCTGAATCCTATTGAGATGTTGTGGTATGACCTTAAAAAGGCCGTTCATGCTCAAAAACCCTCTAATGTAACTGAATTAGGACAATTCTGCAAAGATGAGTGGGCCAAAATTCCTCCAGAACGCTGTAAAAGCCTCATTGCAAGTTATCGCAAACGCTTGGTTGCAGTTGTTGCTGCTAAGGGTGGCCCAACCAGTTATTAGGTTTAGGGGGCAATCACTTTTTCACACAGGGCCATGATGGTTTGGATTTTTTTCACCTTTAATAATAAACACCTTCATTTACAAATTTCATTTTGTGTTTACTTGTGTTGTCCTTGACTATTGTTTAAATTGGTTTGATGTTCCGAAACACTTAAGTGTGACAAACATGCAAAAAAACAGGAAATGAGGAAGGGGGCAAACACTTTTTCACACCACTGTACATACGTCACTTCAGTGACCAGAGTAACATAATATGACTGGGTAAAACATGTCCACGACTGCATTTCCAACTAGCAAAAATGTGTGTGTGTGTGTATAAACACGCATAGTGGTATTTTGACTAAATCCAGAAATGCAATACAGAGTACGCAAGGTAATTTAGTCTGCTGCTGCAATAGCTCTCAATAAATGCACTGTGATTAATCACACAGACAAGATGATTGAGGCATTACTGAGCCACATAACGTCAGCCACACCATAAATGACACTTACAGGAAACGTAAAAAGCACTGTTCTTATTGTTAATGACATTAAATTCAAAATTAAACATTTTTAATGTTGTGCACTACTTTAAAGTACAGAATTTAAAAGCCTCTCAACTTTTTGAGAAACAGAGGTGTATATAAGGAAGGACAACTGGTTCACTGATGCATGTGAGAAGTGCAAGTTGTCTCACACCCCAGGCTACAATTGACAAAGGTGGGCTCTCAGGGATCTACTGCCAATGTGTTAATGACTGATAGAAAACTGTACACCGTGAAGTTACTGCAAGATGGAGCAGTGTGTTGTTCCCCCAGCAAAAACGGATAACAGGTTTACACAGTGGTCACAGAAAGGTATGACAGGTTATTGAAGATTATGAGTTAAATTTTCAACAACTGCAAGAAAACTACGCTTTGGAAAAATGGGACTTTTTCAGATACCTCCAGCTAAGGCACCATTATAATGAAAATATAAAGTTCTCAGAGGAGGAGGAGACAGGTCTAGTTAAGATTCTTCTAGACTCGTGTAATGGGAGACCACCTAAGAAACTGATATCCAGATTATATTCATGTCTACAATCGGGAAGGAAACCTAACACAACATACATTATAGTTAGATGGGAAAAAGAAGCTCAAATAATAACTGATCAAGATTGGCTTAATATATGCAATGCTGTGACTCACACATCAAGTTCAGGTCTGTGGAGGGAAGTCTCTTGGAAGAACTTGGTGCGCTTTTCGTTACCCCTAACATTAAGAGTAAACAATGCAAGGATCCTGAAAAGGCTGTGTGTTGGAGGAGCTGTGGAAATGTGTCATCAGGACATTTCCATATTGTTGGGACTGTATTAAGATCGCACCCTACTGGTCAGAGGTAATAAAGGAAATCAATACCATCATGGACTTAAACCTAACCAGCGATTTCACTATCATTTACCTATGTAATCTACCCCAAGGACTGAGGAAATCAGACAGATATCTTCAAATAATATTACTAGCAGGGGCAAAGAAAGCCATAACTCGCAAGTGGCTAGACGTGGAGCCACCATCACCTCTGGACTGGAAGGAAATAATCAACGAAATCCATGCAATGGAGAGACTGACTTTTTTATTGAGAGTTGCTGTTGATAAATATAGAAGATACCGGAGGAAATGGAACATGTACCTGAACTTGGCACTGACTGTATGATCATTGTAATTACCTCTCTTTCATTTGAATATTTTGTTTCATTTGCCTTTGTTTTACTGGATGCTCTAGATGCTCGTTAAAAGGGGTCTAAATGTTCTTTGTTTGTACATTTCAAAACTGTAAAAATCTTAAAAAATAAAGTATAAAAAAAAGATGGAGCAGTGTGTTGTTTTTCTGAACAGCAAACCTCTTAGGCCTTTGACACCCCCACCTGCAGTGTGCCGCAGAGAGTCCACTCAAGCCATTTTTTGTGCAAAATCGCCAAATGTTCCTCAAGGAGACCCCTCTTTCTTCTCCAAAGCAATGTGAAATAATTGCAGGGATTGCTGTAGAAGACAGTCCCCTTCCAGCCATCTCTGCAATGTTTCAGCATGTGGCTCTAAAGCCTTCCTACAGCTCTGAAAACCGACAAAAGTCAAATATGCGCCTTTAGTTTCCTTGACGATGGTGTTGAACTGCCGGTTCAACAAAATAAAAAGACGGTCCGTTTTTCTGTTTCCTAGTCTTGTGACTTTTGTTTTGATTTCAAAGGGGGAAAAATAAAAAAATTTGTTTTGCATTATATGAATTTAGAGTATGAAATGAAAATTTAAAAAACATTATTTTTGTTCTTTTAATATTCGTTTTGAAAATAAAAAATGACCAAAAAGTGCACAGACTGTAAACCTGCATCTTATTTTTAGAGAGTCCCAACACAGACCAGAGGGATCCACACTGGTCACATGGTCCAATCAGATTCAGGTGCCTTCATGACCCGTAGGACCAACCATCATCACAGAATATTACATACATATCATGCAACTGTTCATCACTGAATTAGCAAGCTGGCACGGCATTTAGTGTTCTGCATTAGCAAGCTAATGCTAATTAGCCCCCCCCCCAAAAACACACGCACCCGGGCTGAATTTTTTTTCCTGGCTAGTCCCTGGTATATGATCCCAATGCAGGGTTAGCTGTTGTTCCTAGAAATTCCAAAACTAGAACAGGAAGCAGAGTCTTCAGCTATCAGGGGTAATTTCCTGTAAAACCAGTTCCCAGTTTGGATCGTGGTGACAGACACCCCCTCTGCTTTTAAAAATTAGTCTTAAAACATTCCTTTGACATAAAGCTTATAGTTAGGACTGGATCAGGTGACCCTCTATAGCCGCATTTCCATAAGTACCTACTCAGCGCGGGTCGACTTGGCACAACTTGCCACGGCCATGTTGTGTTTCCATTTCAATTGAGGACCACCACAGTGTGGGTGGAGTCAATATAGCAGCGCAGGCAGTAGTGTCTTGATGTAATTTGTATGCGGCTCAAAACACAACACAAAAATGGATGAGACAGAGGCAAGCTAACAGCTAATATCAGTTTAATATCATCATCGTGCATAAGTCATGTCATAATCGACTCAGTGTACTTCAAAAGTGCCGCCGTTAGCGGACTTCAGGCAACAAATACCGTAATAACACCATAGTAATCCCCTATGTTGGCTGTGAAATGCAGTTTCTCAGCTTATAAAGCACCTTGAGACAACTGAACTAGCATTACATAAATAAAAATCAGTTGAATTTAAATAGTTCAAGTAATTATTTTGACCCCTTTTTTCTGTGTCAGCATTGCAGGAATTGGGGACCATCCTGGATCTTAGAACCCCATTTTTAGCTCCTACTACAGAGTGGTGTCTTCTTATCACAAAAGGGATATTGTGATTGGATCATAAACGCTACAAAATGTTCTGAACGTCTTACTTGTGCTCGTCTCGGCATCTCACAAAGTCTTTGTTTAGCAGCTGCTCCTTCTGCCACCCCCAACCACTCACAACAAAGCAGATTTATCAGTAAGTACCAGCATAGTGTCCCAGGAAGCTCTTGCCTTGCAGTGTGTGTGTGTGTGAGTACTGGGGGAGGGGTAGCACAGCATATGTATGCATATGAATAGACAATGTCACAATCAGTCAGCAGGACCACTCTGGCTTTGTAATGTATATGGACTGTTCATCAAACAAAGACTAGAGAACACCTAGCATGTAGTCATCCACAGACTGCAGATCTACACTAATCAATCCCTTATTGATTCTGTCTGAGTCTACATGCACCTGCACTTTATCTGTACACAACAGTGAGAACAAAATCAAGTGTATCCACACAACAAACAAAAACATTCACCTCAAACAGTACTGTGCAAAAATCTTGAGTCAACCCTTATTTCTTTGTATGTTGTTTGGAAAACAGGTCCTGGATTTTTATATTACAGATTTAGGTGAACATGAATTTTCCCAGTAGCCGAGTATATAAAGCAAACCGGAGCTTGTACAATTGTAACAAGCTTGAAAGTCAATATTTGAACTGTCCACCTCTATTCTTCAGCACTGCTCCAATGGTTTTAGGCAAACCTTCTTGTAATTTGTTTAAGTGGTCAGGAATAGTTCTCCGGGCTTCTTGAAGGACAGTCCAAAGTTGTTCTTTGGATGTTGGCCGCCTTCTGTTCCATCCTCTATTAAGAGGATCCAACACTACTTCAATAATGTTGAGGGCCGAGATCTAGAAAGGCCAATCCAGGACCGACAAGAGTTCCACTGTGAGTTTTTCTATCCAGGTAATGCAGTGTGTCTGGAATCGCTTCCATGCTGAAAAACAAAGCTGTTCCCAATCAAATCCTTTCTAGATGATATTGCATGGTGGATCAAAATCTGAAAGCACTGGTTCTTATATAGTGCTTTTCTACTCGAGCACTCAAAGCGCTTTATACAACATGTCTTCATTCACCCATTCACACACACATTCGTACAAGAACTTTGTTCTACATTTAAGTGCTTTCTAACACACTCCCAGTGAGCACATCTGGAGCAACTCAGGGTTCAGTATCTTGCCCAAGGATAATTCGGTATGCAGACTGGAGCAGCCTGGGACCAACCTTTCAATTAGATGACCTGCTCTACCTCCTGAGCCACAGCCACCCCTAAACCCCCTCTATGTTTATAATTCCACCAATTTTAACAAGATACACAACACCACTGGTTGCAGCAACAAACCATGACGGAGTCGCTACCATATTTTACAGATTGCTGTAAACACTCACTGTTGCATCTCTCTCCTGATCTGCTCCATATGTATCGATAACAATCTGAACCAAAAATTTCAAATTTGGATTCATACATCAATAAGACCCGTTGCCACTGATTTTCAGTCCAGTTCTTGTATAATGTGGCATAACTCAGCCTTTGCTTTCAGTTTGCCTTCCTTATGAATGGCTTTTTGACCCCCACCAGTCCACTGCGACAATTTCTGATGAAGCTTAAGCAAACATTATATGGATCAGCTGAAGGGCCAAATGAATCTCCCGGGACCTGTGTCCCCTCTGATGGCTTATTTTCATATTTAGTGCTTAACCCTGTAAACCAGTGTTATCTTTGGCAAAAGCCTATTACTCTAGCTCAAGTCTAGCTCCTTGGAAGCAAGGGAAAAAAAAAAAAAGAAGAAATGAGGGCTTGCTCGAGACTTTTCCATTTTTTTAGTTTTGGCTTCGCACTGGAACCTTTTCTTGACAAAGACGGCGGCGATTTATGCGTTAGTAACCCGAAACCCCTCTGAAACCTATGTCGCAACCTGATGTGGACCTCCCAAGAAATGTAACTACACACAACAGCTAACAGCGGCTAAATCAGCAGTGCTCACTAAAATAGCAGCAGTTACTGACGACCTGGACGTCCTGAACCACTCACCTCAGTATCGCTGTCATCAGACAGGAGTGAGCTCTGACTCATCGACTAGTTTCAGACTCTTCTCAGAGTTTTACAGCCTCCTCCAGAGTAAACAGACGTGGACGCTTCATGAGGTAAACAGTGACCACGAGAAAAACACTGGCTGGAACGTTTGAGGGGATTAGGGTAAAAAAAAAAAAAAAAGTAAAATACTTTTTTCTAAACTTATTCCTAATTTATTGCTGTTTATTATTAAAATACTTCAAAAAATATACTGTGCACAGAAACGTTTTTAAACACACACAGTATTAGAATTATGCGGGCAAGCCACAGCCATTATAGGCATGGCGTAGAGAGGGTTAAAACACAGAACTCAAACTTATTTAGATCTATTTTTAATTTTCAGTACAATAACCATGTGATCCATGGTTCTATATCAGTACACCTCTAGTTGACAAAGCCCGCAATAATTGTGATTGGCCTGCTTTTGAATTTATCATAGTCTCAGTATAAGGAACAATAATCATAGCATCAACACAAGGACTCACACATGTCAGTAAATTCCTGGAGGGAGTTTGGTGAAGTTACTGGAATGGACGAGAGGGAATGTACAAAGAAGTGGAAAAACTAAAGAGACAAATACGTTTACACTGCAAACAAAGAGCGAGAACCCAGGAGGGAAAAAGTCCCACATTTCATTTGATTCTGTCGGCACTGTATTTAAAACACCGGGTCACTACCACATGGAGCCTGTGTGATTGGCCAATGTTGTTGTTGTCAGTGCGGAAGTCTAAATGAGGCATTAGGACTAGAGTGTGACATCGCTGTACAAGGACAATGGTGCCAAACGTGTAACCTCACTGCGCGAGCAAGACCTCAGGAAGCCTCTCAATCACTGCGCGAGCAAGACAAAGTTCCAGCATGGAAAACGACAAGCTGATCTTATTCCAAAAGCCTATTCTCCAAGAAAACAGGACACACATGACCATGGCAATGCACAACAAGTTACCTACTCTGTGACCCAGGCACAGTCTCTTATAGCCATTTATTTACATAGCATTTACCTTGTTGTTTGGGAACCTCCTTTCTTCCAATTAAATCCCAGTTGGTTGCTCCAAAGATGAGCAGGTGGCCTTTTACCTTTGGGCACTCGAGTTTCTGCAAAAAGGACACAAAGGGGACGATAACACTCAAAAAACAGACAAAACCCCTAAACTATTATAGTTCAGCAGCTGGGTCAAAGGGAAATGCACACGTTTTATTTTGTATTTTCCCCCAAATTCTGATTATCAATAAATGATAACACATTTAATTGTGCTCAACAATCATCAAGCAGGGATTCGTGCATACAATTAGCTTTCACACAGAAAGTCTTCATACAAAGAATCCAAAACATACCAACTAAACTCTGCATTAAGGGTCAGCCTGCGCTACAAGAAAAGAAAAGAAAAAGATACTGTCGGCAGCCGGAAGCCGCCCCTCAGTCTCCTGGCAGCAGAATCTTTAGGTGGCACAATAAGTACAAGTACTAGAGCACATAATCACAGGTCTCAGTAGATCTTAGTGACTTTATTCACCATAGGAACCAGGAATCAGAAATGCTAACATTATAATAAACATAAACCACTGAGAATACTGTCACTCTCTGTGATTGGTGTTATTATGGTAAGAGCTAAGTCGCCTGAGATTTTTAGTAGATGCATCTACGCTATTAAATGAAAATCCTAGCTGACATTGTTTTCAAGTTATCGGGTTCACAAGATTTTCAGAAAACCTGACCTCTGACCTTTACCGTGCAGTCAAGGTTGCCAAGGTTCAAACTTTTTATCAGATGCATCTATGGTGTGAATTTGAACATGCTAGGTCACGTGGATTTCGAGTTGAAAATTGGCCGCCTGTCCGCCTGGTGGGGTGATGGCCATTTTTACCCCTCAGCCTAAAAAGGCTGAGGGGTAAAAATGAAACAAAAGCAGAAATGAAAAATGTCGATTATAAAAAAGAAGAGGAAAAGCAAACAAACTGCTTAACACCGACTAAGGGTCATCATTATCAGGCACCGATTCAGTTCTGCCATGACCTGTTCTCCGACAATCAAGAGATCCTCGAGAAATGTCTCTCACACAGAACATTTTCATTTTCAGAATCCTAATTCTCATTCTTCTTTAAAACATGTTTTTAATCAAACCCACTATTTTCTCTTTGACGTCGTCTGCCACAGTGACCGGTTGGAGACCAGACTTGGTGGTGAGCTTGCCAGATTTCTTGTTGTTCTCCTGCTCAAAGTCAAACTCGTCGTCACTGCTGAAATCCCTCTCTTTCCTTTTCCCACTGGCCCTCTTCCTCTTCATCCCACCGTTCCCTGAGACATCTGTCACCTTCTTACGTGGCATCTTTCAATCCCAAGCTTTGTTCTGTGGAAAAGAAGAAACAAAGTGTCATTCAGACCACATGTAAACTTAAATCGTCAAAGAGACAAAGCACAAAGGGAGACAGCGAAACGTCAAGAAAGCTGCAGAGGAGCTTGTTGAATACACGGCTGAAGTGTAACGTGTTACAGACACGGTTATTTGGAGTACAGCACAACACAATAAGATGTGAGGGGACAATGACGAAACTGTGTTGCCGTGAATATTGCGCACGCGGAAAAAAAACCGAGTGCTGGTTATGGCAGAATGGACATTATGGAATCAGTAAATGTTGTAGATCGGCCTTTTGCTAAAGTAAACTTTAAGAAAAGGAGAACTTGACCGGCTAAAAGTTCGCACACTTGAGTCGATGCCGCTGTGTTTTTACACAGGTTACCGTAAAAGAAGTTTACCACAGTCACCTTTACTGTTACCTACCAGCCTCTACAATGTGTCCGGTTTTCTTAAACTACCTTCTTAATGGCTGTGTAATGCTCAGCCAGAGGACGCTGACGCCCGGGGAAAACAAACAAACGAAAAACGGCAAACTAAAACAGCGAGCGTACCGGTGCGAGTGGAAGAGCTAGCTGCTAGCCTCATTAGGCTGAGCGGCTAACCTCTGTAGGTCTTTGTTCACATAATGGTTGGGTAGCAAGCTAGCTGATGTGCTAACGCACGACATGTGAAGTTAAATAGTTAGCCGCTACACGAACGAACTAGGCAAAGTTTGTGTCTTGTACAAAAACATCAAGCTACTTGAACCCACCGTAAAATAAGGTCGAATAAAATGAGCGAAATAGGTCACTGATAGGGTTCATTAAGCTAACGTTACCTCTCTACTGTATGCTAACAGACGCTCTAAATAAAGACATAAACACTAACGCTCTATAACTCGATGGTACAACATAAAACTTTATCCATATTTTCTTGACTGGAAGTGCTTTTAATTTAGCCCCCGTACAATCGCTGTGATTTCGAAAAATGTCATTAATAATTTCATACAACTAAGAATAAATCATATACCGGCGATTTCCTGATTCAGCAGCTCTCTGTCCGTCTCCGGTTTGATTGATTTGAACAAAAGAAGCTGCAGTCTGCTTTCGCACCACGTGGTCTCTATTTAGCATTCATACAGGAAGCCGAACACTCGTCAATACAGACGGCTGGACGCAGAAATCCTCCGGGCTACGGAGCACAACTGAACCGCTGCTGACTACTTCTACAAAAGTTGTACTCTACTGAAGAAAAGTTTCCGTCATGTATAGGCGTGCATTCCTGGATATTGCTGAAATATATCTGTAATCTTGTAGCCTACATACAGACATAGTAAACTAGCACACACTTTGTAGCTGGTCGGAGGAAAAATGCTAAAAGGTTTGAATTTGGTCCATATTAGGAGACATTGATTTTCAACCTGCCATAATAGAACATCACATCAAATAGGCTACGTGTAATTTTGATATTATCCTACCCATTTTTCATATTAAAACTTGAGCAAATAAGGAACAGTGAGAAATACAAAGGTGAGTCCCTGTGTTAGGTAGGGAGATGGATACAGACGTCTGAAGTACCTGCAGTGCCTCCAAGTGTCTTAATGAGACCCTTACAAGTCCAGCTTTTTACGTACTTCACTGGATTAAATTTGATATAAAAATACATTTGAACAAAATGCACTGCCACCATTAGGATTTAATACCTAGGAAAATCATTCCAGATGCTGCTTTTCATAAATAAAAGAAAACAAACCTACACAGTAACTCCAATACATTGTTTAGAGATCAGACCTTATTTTTAAAGACTATGACTTGCTGTCAATATTGTTTTTTAAAACATATTTATTGCCATTGTAGGCACGGGCAGACAATGAAACTGCTGCTGATCTTGGTGCATACAAACTATCATACTGTCAAAGTCCAAGAGTTATGAAATAAACGAGTAGATGACTTATTTCCACCAAATGTTCTGCAACTAGATGTTTAGGTGCTTGGATACATTTTTGTGGTTGTTGTGGATAGCTATGTGTTTTGATGGCACTTATTCACAATGTGCACTTTTTCTGCCTTATATGACAACATTTATACCAGCTGTGACAGCTGAGCTAGCACTGTTTTCTCCTTGTGAGTCTGTATGTGTGTGTGTAAAAGGTGATCCTGGAAACACCCTATGTAGCATGGACTACCACAAAGGGGTGTTGAGTTCTATGGCAGGTGTTTATACACTCATGTGCCACTTTGTTAGGTACACCTGAGGGGTATACTATGAATGAAGTTCAACACAACCAGGCTTTATTTGTGTTAGCTAGCTTAACAAAACCTAAAACCCAGTTGGAGAAGTTGGTATCACAATGGTAGCGATCAACTTGTTATGGTAAATCCGGCATTCTGCTTCGTAGTGCTTTTCTACTCAAAGCACTTTATACAACATGTCCCATTCATGCATCCATACAAGCACTTTCTATTTAACATTCACACTCTGATGAACACACCAGAGAGCAACTTGGGGTTCAGTATTTTGCCCAAGGATATTTTTGTATGCAGACTGAGGCAGCCAGAGGACCTGCTCTCCCTCCTGAGCTGAGCTTTTGCACCAAATGATTCCTGTGTGTGCAGCCTACTCCAATCAGAGATAATATCACATGATGGTGATAAAATGGTGATAAAAATCTATAAAGAACATAAAAATATAACAGTAAAATGCAACACTGTTGCAAATAAGACAAGAGATTAATGCTGCAGAAAATTGTTAGTGCACAGCAACAAAATGAGCATTGTAATTGAAATGAATTATTTTAACACTGCGCTTTCAGTGCTGCTGTTTATTTCTAAGGTGAAGACTGCACATTAGAAACTGGATACATTTAAATATTAAAAGTTATCATCCCAGAGATGGGATAAGGAGATGTAGAAATCACTTTAGTTTGTTGGGAGTTCAATTCAATTCAAGTTCATTTATATAATGCCAATTCACAACAACAGTCACCTCAAGGTGCTTTATATTACAATGTAAAGTCCCTACCCCTAACCCTCTATGAGAAAACACTGGGGTGGCTGTGGCTCAGAAGGTAGAGCTGGTCACCTACTAATGCCAAAGTATCCTTGGGCAAGATGCTGAACCCCAAGCTGCTCTCTGACGCAGGTGCTGGAGTACGAATGTGTGTGAATGTTAGCCAGTAAAAGCACTTAGCTTAGATATACATGGAAGTGCTTGTATGAATGAGTGTGAATGCAAACGTGTTGTATAAGCACTCTGAGCGATCGATTAGAGTAAAAAAGCGCTATAGAAGAACTAGTCTATTTACTTAGTCATGATGGTAAAGAAACGAGGCTCATGGAGGGGCCGCCCTCCACCGCAACTGATTGGGGTGACGGGAAAGAGAGTGCAAATAGAGACAGGACAAAAGGCAAACAATAGGAGCGAGAGTATGTCAAATTGAAATGCATTATATTGATTGAATTCTTGGTGACAAATGGCTGGATACATTTTCTAATCTGTAATCTAATCTACTAATTTAGTAGCTACAATTCCAGTAGTGTACAAGCGATTGGCAGCAGATTCGAATCAGGTCTAAAAACATTTATACATTTTCAGCATCACCAGCTGAATACATGCATATTCCAGTGAAAACACCACACACAGTTTGCACTGCTGTAACCTCACAGCTCGGCTTCATTCATAGTGTTTGTAGCATACAGTTTAACAAGTTGCACATATAAAACATATTCCCCCAGCAGAAAATCTATATTTCACTTAAAACCATGTTGCAAACAAAAGAATTAGTAAAAACATGGCTCTTCTAGCCAATTCTGAGCCAAAACTGAACATAATCTCCTCCCAGCCAGGTTATCTGGTCAGCACAAGTTACGACTGTAGAAAGAAAACCACCTTTGTGACACTGAAAACTCTGATTTTAAGCTTGGCATAGCTCACTAACCCATTAATCTCACTTCATAGCACACCCCTCAGTTCTACTGCTTGTTAACACAAATATCTAATCAGCCAAACTCAGTGCACTAAGGCATGTAAACGTGGCTCAAGATGACCTGCTGAAGTTAAAACCAAGCATCCATCTGATAATTTTGTTCCAAGGACATGTGATCCACCGCTTTATTGGCATGTTCACACCTTTATAGCTTGGCATTATGCAGTATGCATATCCACAACAAGTGTGCCATGTGAACAGATTCTTCTTAAGGCTGGGGGGGGGTCTCATTTGCATGAAAAGAAGCTGACTCAGCCCCCACACAGCAGAAAAACTAGTATTTTTGAATAATATTTAATATATGATAAATATAGACATTATTACTTGATTTTCTCTTATTTATCTTCACCATCCACAAACATAAATAGCTACAATCATTTACACTTCATTCCTCCGTGGACCAAACTTCTTCCATACTAAACCTGCCTGCAAAGTCCACAAAACCTTTGTGGTTATCACAATAAACACAGCAGCCTTATCTCGATATGTTTTTTTATTAAATTGGTTTGTTATGCATTGTACTGAATTAGTAATAAGAGCTTAATAAGAGCTTCACAGCAAAACAATATTTGCTCAAACAGTCACAGCTTTCTGCCTTCTCAGTTTCTCTTGATTTGTTGGACCGAATTTCTCCAAAACTCGTGTTGCTCATAATCACTGATAATAAGCAGCCTTGTTTAGAATTGTGCAATGCTTGTTTGTGTCATTGTTTAACAGAATAGCGCTATCTAGACCTGACAATAGCAGAAGTGGTGCAGGTGAAGTATGTGATCTTCCCTCAAAATAACTCAATATACAGCCATTAATGTGTAAACCAGCAGCAACAAAAGTGAGTACACCCCTTAGTGAAAGTTCCTGAAGTGTCAATATTTTGTGTGGCCACCATTATTTTCCAGAACTGCCTTAACTCTCCTGGGCATGGAGTTCACCAGAGCTTCACAGGTTGCCACTGGAATGCTCTTCCACCCCTCCATGATGACATCACGGAGCTGGCGGATATTCGAGACTTTGCGCTCCTCCACCTTCCTCTTGAGGATGCCCCAAAGATGTTCTATTGGGTTTAGGTCTGGAGACATGCTTGGCCAGTCCATCACCTTTACCCTCAGCCTCTTCAATAAAGCAGTGGTTGTCTTAGAGGTGTGTTTGGGGTCATCATCATGCTGGAACACTGCCCTGAGACCCAGTTTCTGGATGGAGGGGATCATGCTCTGCTTCATTATTTCACAGTACATATTGGAGTTCATGTGTCCCTCAGTGAAATGTAACTCCCCAACACCTGCTGCACTCATGCAGCCCCAGACCATGGCATTCCCACCACCATGCTTGACTGTAGGCATGACACACTTATCATTGAACTCCTCACCTGATCACCGCCACACATGCTTGAGACCATCTGAACCAAACAAAGTAATCTTGGTCTCCTCAGACCATAGGACATGGTTCCAGTGATCCATGTCCTTTGTTCACATGTCTTCAGCAAACTGTTTGCGGGCTTTCTTGTGTACAGACTTCAGAAGAGGCTTCCTTCTGGGGTGACAGCCATGCAGACCAGTTTGATGTAGTGTGCGGCGTATGGTCTGAGCACTGACAGGCTGACCCCCCACCTCTTCAGTCTCTGCAGCAATGCTGACAGCACTCCTGCGTCTATCTTTCAGAGACAGCATTTGGATGTGACGCTGAGCACGTGCACTCAGCTTCTTTGGACGACCAACGCGAGGTCTGTTCTGAGTGGACCCTGCTCTTTTAAAACGCTGGATGATCTTGGCCACTGTGCTGCAGCTCAGTTTCAGGGTGTTGGCAATCTTCTTGTAGCCTTGGCCATCTTCATGTAGAGCAACAATTCATCTTTGAAGATCCTCAGAGAGTTCTTTACCATGAGGAGCCATGTTGGAGCTTTCAGTGACCAGTATGAGAGAGTGTGAGAGCTGTACTACAAAACTGAACACACCTGCTCCCTATGCACACCTGAGACCTAGCAACACTAACGAGTCACATGACATTTTGGAGGGGAAATGACAAGCAGTGCTCAATTTGGTCTCTTGGGGGTGTACTCACTTTTGTTGCTGCTGGTTTAGACATTAATGGCTGTATATTGAGTTATTTTGAGGGAAGAATAAATTTACACTGTTATATAAGCTGCACACAGACTACTTTTCATTGTGTCAAAGTGTCATATATATACTTTTGGTACCAAAGTTAATACACGTGTCCACATAAAAAATCTGTTTGAAATTAAAATAGAAATGTCACATCATGAAATGAATACTGTTATTAAAGACTCTATGATTACATATTCTATTCCTAACATTGTTACTATTGGTTATTATTGGTTTTGGGTATTTTTATTTTAAATGTGTTAGAAACTTTTAAACCTTTACAGGATTATAATTTTCTTAAACATGGTGAATTAAGAATGATTGGGACATGAGGTTCATTTCATCTAATGAATGCAAATGAAACTTTTTTCTTGCTGAGCCATAAAATCAAATCAAATTTGCTCATTCACATTGGGTTAGTGGGCGGGGCAAGTATTTACTGGTGTGATGTCACCCTGTTATGTCCTGTCCTGTGTTTTTTCTTTAAAATTAATTCAATAAAAATAAAACTATATTATGCACATCTTTATGGTTATTTGAAGAAAATAAATTGACAAAACAGAATAATTAAAAATTCAACCAAATTTCATTATAATTCCTTTTTAATCTAAAAGACATAAATTGAAGTTACATCATATGTCAAAATAGATCATACCTTTTCTTTAATAATACTTTTTTATTATTAATACATTTGCAGAGTAAAGGCAGGGACATTTTAGCTTCTAGAAAATGTAAATATGGAAGTGACTGTACTGTCAAAATGCTCAGTAATAGCAATGGGATTGTCCTGTAATGGGAGGACATTTGGCTCGCATCACCTGTTGAGAATTTGGGCAAAATTGTTATAGCATAATATCCTGAGCTTGACCAGTATAGTTTTCTAATCGTTTAACAAGGAGTCACAAGGTAGGGCACCCTCCAGCATCCCACCAGGCAACTCCAAGAAGGCCGGGTACTATGAACTGTCATTCGGCACAGGGAAACAAGCCTCTTGCCCACTGGGAGAAACCTCAGGGAGAAACCAGCATACACCCACCCGACCGCTACAAGGCTTCCTGCGGGTGACGAGCACACAGGAGGGCAGGCTCGTGCCACCTCTTAGGCATGTGCCCGACCGGGCTCCACGGGCTAAGGCCTCACCACCAGGCACTCTCCCTCAAGCACCCTCCGAGGCTACTATCACATAAACGTCATGACATTTATTTAAATTCACATTAATCTAGACCCCAACTGAAGGAGACTGTTGCCAACCATTTTGGGGTGACAGTCACCCCTAAATACTTCATTGAGTCTTAATCTTACTTTATTTTGGATCTGTTCCCGACATGCTGATTTGGTTTGTAACTTGAGATTTGTACATATTTAGCTTGTAAAAAGATAATGCTCCGTGATCTGATAAAACTGTAGTTCTGGATTGCCACTGTTAGGGTGTGTGAAGCCACAGAACAGAAAAGATAGCCTGAGCATATTAAACTTGCTTTGTAGTACAGGGCCCAAGTGAGTCTGTCCAACTCAAAAGTTCAGAAAAGAAATGAGCAATTGAGTCGTTCAGCAATTATAACACCACCTGCTACAAACAAATTCCTCACATTCATCATTTGTGTTGCCAATGCAGCTGGTTACACGTGCTGGTTGGAGTCAGTAAGCAGGTCAGGTTTCAGTGCACTGCTATGCTGGTTGGGTTGAGGGCTCTGATCTCCTCCCTGCAGACCTCCAATCATGGAGCCCAGGGTACCGCAGCTGCTGCCGTAGGTCTCCATCTGAGCCGCCACGCTGAGGCCAGGCTTGTCAGTCAGGGGCCGTGGTGAAGTTTGGGTCAAGGGAACAGAGACGGGAGAGGTAGCGTTCTCACTGATGCTCTGCACTGTCACTGATGACTGGCACAGGTACATATGTAAGGTACATTCATATTAGAGAAGATTCATGACTTTGCACACAGTTCCAAAAAAATTTAAACTCCTTACTTTGCCCACTGATAGGTGGACGGGTTACACTTTGGGTAGTGTTTGTCTGCCCGTTTGTCCGTAAGCAGGATAACTCAGAAAATTGTGAAGGGATTTCAGTGAAAACTGAATGCTGTGTAAATATTTCATTGGAGTCTGAGAACATATGATTTAATTTTCAAGGTCAAATTCACCCAAAGATTTAAAAAAAAAAAATCACTATCATCATTGTTGAAATTTTACAATTTATATCTCAGTGACCTTTTCATCTATTGTGGTGCAATTTGGTACTCCGGTATAAACAGTTACTGATCATAATTCATTGTCTTTTTCTATTTTAAATTAAAATACTCACAATAATGCAAAGTGACCTACAAATCCTACACAAAAATCACATAGACATAAAATTCATATCTCAGCAAATGTTTGTTTTTTCTTTTTTCATTTAGTTTTTTTTTTGAGGATATAATTAGGGTACATAAACATAAAATATATCCATGCATTATCTGTTCATGTGGACCTCATTGTTTCATGTTTTACATTTTTTTAAGACCCAATAAAATACATTTCTTATCTTTGTGATCTAATAATTTATGACTGAGTATGACAACACTGGGTGGAATTTGTTGCGGCACAGTATCTGCAAATAGAAAATCTGGGGTCGCCGAGGTATGCGCTCTGCTGAGTGCCCAAATAGTATTTGCTATATTTGGTTATTGAATAGAATAGAATAGAATAGGATTTTTATTGTCATTATACATACAACAAAATTAATCATTATACATACAACGAAACTGCGTTCAGACAACCATCCAAGAGAAGGACAGACAAGACTAACAGGGGAGATAGGTGTCTGCAGCCGCTGCCCCCTTAGGGCGCTGCCGGTAGTACAATCCCCGAAAAAGGAAAACAGACACACCTTGGACCTAAACCCTGGGAAGAGCAGTGTTATTATAATGTGGTTTACACCTTTGCTTAACAAGTGAAATGTTGCTGGTTTAGTCCCAGTCAGAGATACAACTCTGCTTTGGTCAGGTAGGGCATTCGGCCAAATCAAAGAAGTAAAGCTACCTGCTGTGGTGACCCCTTGTGACAAGGGAACAGCTGAAAGTAGCTTTATTTCAGTTAGCTACAAAGCTTCTTGCAGTGATTGCCATGACAGAATCCTGCATGTTTTTCATGCAGTACTTGATGCGGGTGGTGGGCCCCAGGAAGTAGGAGTCAGGTTCAATGTGTGTCGGGCTGTGGCCAAGGGCGGAAGCTCTGGCGGACTGATCCCCAGCTATCGAGGCTGGCTATTGGGACATGGAATGTCACCTCTCTTGTGGGGAAGGAGCCTGAGATAGTGCGTGAGGTTGAGAGGTACCAGCTAGATATAGTCAGGCTCACCACAACGCATGGCCTGGGCTCTGGAACCAGTCTCCTGGAGAGGGGCTGGACTCTGTTCCAGTCTGGAGTTGCCCTCGGTGAGAGGTGGCAAGCTGGGGTGGGCATTCTTGTATCCCCTTGGCTTGCTGTCTGTACGTTGGAGTTTTCACCAGTGGACGAGTGGGTTGCTTCCCTGCACCTTCAGGCTGGGGAACTGGTCCTGACTGTTGTTTGTGCTTATGCACCAAATGACAGTTCAGAGTACCCACCTGTCTTGGAGTTGCTGGGTGGTGTGCCTGAGGGTGCTCCAGCTGGTGACTCCATTGTCCTACTGGGAGACTTCAACGCTCACATGGGCAATGACAGTGAGACCTGGAGGGGTGTGATTGGGAGGAACGGCCTGCCTGTGTTTTGTTATTGGACTTCTGTCCAAACCACAGTTTTTCCATAACAGGGTGCACTGGGAATGCCTGGAAAAGACCCCAGTCCATGAGATCTACAACTCCCACCTCCGGTAGAACTTCGGCAGCATTCCGAGGGAGGCTGAGGACATTGAGTTCGAATGGACCATCTTCCGCACCTCCATGGTTGAGGCTGCTGCTCATAGCTGCAGCTGCAAGGTGGTTGGTGCCTGTCTTGGTGGTAATCCCCAAAACAGACAGTGGTCACTGGAGGTGAACGGAGCCATCAAGCTGAAGAAGGAGTCCTATCAGGTCTGGGTGGCCTGTGGGACTCCGGAGGCAGCTGACAAGTACCGGCAGGCCAAGCAGAACGTGGCTTGGTCAGTGGCCGAAGCAAAAATGATGCTCTACTCACACGGTTTATAGTATAGGTAGGGCACTGCTGACTTCAACTGAGGCTATAGTTGGGCGGTGGAAGAAATACTCTGAGGACCTCCTTAATCCCACTGAGGTGGTTAAACAACTCCTTGGTGGCAGGGCCCCTAGGGTGGATGAGCTTCACCCTGAGTTCCTGAAGGCTCTGGATGCTGTAGGGCTGTCTTGGTTGACACTCTTGTGCAACGTCGCATTTAGATCTAGGGTAGTGCCACTGGATTGAAAGACTGGGGTGGTGGTCTCCATCTTTAAGAATGGGGACTGGAGGGTGTGCTCCAACTATTGGGGGATCACACTCCTCAGCCTCTCCAGTAAGCTCTATGCCAGGGTGCTGGAGAGGAGGGTTCATTTGTTAGTTGAACCTCAGATTCAAGAGGAACAATGCAGTTTTCATCATGGTCATAGAATGCTGGACCAGCTCTTTATGCTCTCGAGGATATTCAAGTGTGCGTGAGAGTTTGCCCATCCAGTCTCCATTCAGTTCAATTCAATTCAGTTTTATTTTATTTATACAGCGTCAAATCACAACAAACAATCATCTCAAGGCATTTTATTGTAAGGTAAAGACCCTACAATAATACAGAGAAAACCCAACAGTCAAAACGACCCCCTATGAGCAAGCACTTGGTGACAGTGGGAAGGAAAAACTTCCTTTTAACAGGAAGAAACCTCCAGCAGAACCAGGCTCAGGGAGGGGCAGTCATCTGCTGTGACCGGTTGGGGCTGAGGGGAGAGAGACAGGACAAAAGACATGCTGTGGAAGAGAGACAGAGATTAATAATAATGATTAAATACAGAGTGAAGTATAAACAGAGTAAATAAGGTGAATGAAAAGAAACAGTGCATCATGGGACCCCCCAGCAGCCTAGGCCTATAGCAGCATAACTAAGGGGTGGTTCAGGGTCACCTGATCCAGCCCTAACTATATGCTTGATCAAAAAGGAAAGTTTTAAGCCTGATCTTAAAAAAAAAATAGTGTCTGTCTCTCTGAATAGAATATGGGTTTATGAGATTTGCAAAATATTGCACCATATTTTAATTTTATTTTTTTACACAGCCTCCCAACATTTTTGGAATTGGGATTGTAAAGTTAGACATAAAAAGTACTCAAAACGTTTTAAACCTCAGTATTGAAACATGTACTGTGAGCCCTACATTTTAAAATTGTAAAACTAAACAGTTTAAATTTTAATTTGACACTTATTTCACAGGCATGAACTCACTTCTGTTACATCCTGAATAATATCCATCCATTTTCTTCTCCTTATCCAATTCAGGGTCATGGGGGTGCTGGAGTCTTTCTCAGCTACCATAGTGTGATGGGCAGGGGACACCCTGGACAGGTAGCCTGTCACAGGGCTAACACAGAGAGACAACCATTCACACCTATGAGCAATTTAGGATCACCAATTAATTTAAGATGGTAACTTGCTGAATATTACTTTTTTTTTTTTTTTTACACCAGTTGTAGGCTAACAAGCATTTCAATTTCCTGATGTTTTAATAATTCGCTTACTACTTTAAAAATGTATTTTGGGAAGAACATTAAGGATATGAAGTCACTAGCCCTGTATTGTTTCCTCCCTGCTGTCATTCCCCATACCCACACCAGATGTCCTCAAAATGCTTTCAGTCAGATGACTGTCATACCTTCATATCTTCCTTTTCCCCTAAGTCCCACTGCATACCTAACATTATGCCATTGTTCTGTGTGTCATGTGCCTCACACATCATCTCAGTTCCTCATTATTACTGTTTTCTGTTATTTGTCTGTAAGATTCCTTTTACCACATTGAAACCACCTGAAATTTCCTTATCAATTTATAAGGTACATAAAAAATAGAATGTAAACAACAAAAGATAGTATCCTTAAAAATCAATAAGAGCATATAATCAGTAGTTGTGCTGTTACAATGTTGTGGAAATGGACTAATTCACTGCACCACACTGCTACTGGCAGCAATACTGACTTTATGAAGTGGATCATGCACTAGTTATAACATGATATACCCAGACTAAATGTGAGTGAGTAAGTGGAGGGAGGATGGATGGTTGGTTGGTTGGTTGGATGGATGGATGGATGGATGGATGGATGGATGGATGGATGGATGGATGGATGGATGGATGGATGGATGGATGGATGGATAACATCAGCATTGACAGACATTGGGAGACATGAGGTATTGGAAATAAGGGTTCATCCTTGTTTTTTGGCTCATAAGTCAATGATCTTCTGTTAGATGATCGCTGTAGATCAGAGCTTTAAGAAAAATTATTTGCTGATCATTAGCTTGATGGTAACACTATAAACTGTTAATTGCCATAAAGCCACGAGACAGCATAAAAATACATGTAGTTTTTAAAAGTTCAGAACACAAACAAAAATACCAAAACAAATTTTTAAACAACTGCATGAACATGTAAATTACATAGAAAGTTGGCACGGGTATTCAGAGAATATGAACTGTGTGGAAATGGAAACAAATCGATAAATTTCTAAATTTTTTATACAACAAATAAATGACTACAGTGCTATTTGCAGCAGCAGGAACACTTAAGACTGAATGTTAAACTATGAAGCTGGAGGACATGCATGAACGCTTCACTAATGGCAAAAACTCAGAAAACTGAAGCACTTCAACTCACATTGCCCACAGAGACCTGGCTGCCTGCTACCGTCCTCTTCTTTCTGGCCATGTTGGGATTCCAGTGGCAAACCAGACTGTCATTCTGCACACTGTAGTTCTTATGGCCAACCAGCCAGTATGTATACATTTTGCCCTTACCCTGGCAGGAGAAGGATGCAAGTGAGAGAGGAGCACTGGCAAGATAAATGAAAAGGGTTTGTTCACCAAATTTACAAAAATTGGCACTGCACATGCTTTGTGTGTTTTGTGTGCTTATATATGAGCTGAAATTTGAAGAAATCCACCTTTTAAAGTAGACTTTTCTTGAAATTGAAGTAAGAAGATGTTTTTAGAATGACTTGGGCTAACGGACTCTTTAAACTAACATTAAAGTCACAAGCTCCCGGTTTTAGTCTTTTTAATTTGCCTTTGCATATTTCTTAAAATGAATAAAAACATTTTTAACTGTAATGTAAGAGCTAAAGTAAACCTCTTGGTCTGACTACGTATATATACGCAATTTTAATTTTATGGTACGGCTGGAATCTTCTACCTTAATCTCAATCTCTCCACGAAGCTGCAGCTCATAAGCGTTGTCTTTGATCAGAGCCAGGTACGTTTCAGAACTGATGTGGATTTTCTGAGCTGATACAAAAAAACATAAAGAAAACAAATTATAAATAAATAAGGAAGGATTTAAGCTTTTCCAGATTTGTATTTGTCTGTTTATGCAGCAAAGATCCAAAATCAAGTTAAAAGCCCTTAGAAGTGATTGTCTACTGTGATTACACGACCAGTTTCAAGTGCAACAAATACAGTCTGTTTAGCTTAAACTTCATTTCCACTCTATGTGTTTGTGTTCTTGTATTTTGGGTCTAGCTGCACATACGCAGGCTGGTTGATTCCATCCTAGAGGCTGTGTTGACGGTGTCTCCAAACAGACAGTATCTTGGCATCTTGTAGCCCACTATTCCTGCCACACATGGACCTGCGTAAAAAAGAAGCAACACTTCACTCTGTTCTAACACAACGGCCATGAAGGGAAGCATTCAATACATTCAACAATGAAAGAAGACGGCAGACAAGCAACAACATAACGACTGTAATTTCTAAAACCGTACAAGTAAAATACAGATTCTGATCAAAATGATCTGCTCCATTCATAAAAATCAGAAACCTTATTTAAATTGGTCCAATCACCCCTTTATGGTTGTCTCTTTGTGCATTTGTGGACTAGTTCCAGCACTCCAGCTAGACTCCATGGAAGTGCTGTTCAGAAATGTGTGCATCTGCAATTTCAACATGAACCACAAACTTGCACAGAGACCAAATATTAAGTTCTGTGTCATAATGCCCCCATTTTCAAGATCATGAGGATGTTCACTGGGCTGGTTCTTTGGCTTCAAACCCAGAGAGCAAACAGCAAACTGTGGACTCCACTGAAGGATTTAAACTCTATTAGCATGCCTTGTGAGTCCCTGTGACCTGTGACCCACTGTCACAAGTTGTAAGAACAGTGAATCCACTAAGGTTGGAGGACAAAATCCACCACCCGCCCCGCTCTCCAGGTTTGACTCCTTGCAACTTCATCCTCTTCCTCAAAATTAAATTCAAATAAAAGGTTGCTGTTATGACAGTGACCACAGAATGATCTGGAAACAGTGATGCACTACTGCACAAGGAGACAACCTTGAAGGGGAGACTTGGAAAATGCAAATTAGATATATAATTTTTGAGTGAGAATATTTATGTCACTCCAACTCTTGCATACTCACATATGTGGAAAGTAGAAGACTGAATTAATAGTGAATACTCAAAGAACTAGTAAGACTGAGAATGGTTGCTTTGTCTAACCTAAAACCTCAAAAACTCAGTGTGTACTGTTTGCAAGCTAAGAAGCATTCAAAGACCTCAATATGATCCCTGCATCCAAGAGCTAAGTGTCATTAAGTTTACATTATGCCCATCAGCTCCACTAAGTTTCTGCTCTGATGGTTAAAGCTCTCTGTGGATGCCAAAATTGATATCTGTAAGGTTGAGAACAGAATCCTCCTCTGAAGACATCAAATCCACTGTTGATGTAGTCTAGAGCTAGATTAGTAAAGGACTCAAGGACACGGTTCCTTGTTCTTCAGTCCTTTACTAGATGGTACTCACCACAAAACAGCTGACTAAGGTGACTGTAATGAGTCATATTCTCATCAACCCCCCCCCTGCAGATAATCATTTCCTATAACTGAAAACATCTGCTGTACCTCAGGAAGTTCCTCTGACCTGTGTGAATGCCGGCTCTGAGCTGCAGCCTCTCATTGGGCATGTGCGGAATGGAAACCTGTCTGACCGCCGCTACCAGATCCAGCGCCATCTTGGCGATTTCGTCCGCGTGTCTGTCTCCATTCCTCTCAGGCAGGCCACTCACCACCATGTATGCATCTCCAATAGTCTCCACCTGGGTTGACAGATTTTTCAATTTTTGCTCAAACAAAACATCCAACTCAGTTACATCCAGGAAGACACCGGGAGCAGCGCAGGATTGACGTGCTTGGTTGACATATTTTACAATCAGTCTCTGTGTCCTCATCAGCAGGACAGAGTGAACTTTTTCTGCAGTAGTTCTCCCTGATGAAAAGTGCAAATGTGCAGCTACATAACAATGAGCAAAGTCATGTATTACACTATTCTAAAAATGATCAACTGCAACTATGAAATGAATTAGAACAATAAAAGTAACACAAGCTCCACTAAATATGAAATTCACAATGTGTGCATTTTGGGAAAATGGCAGTTGGTGCCATTTAAAGACCAGATCCATGGTGGAAACGACTGAAGTATATATATATATATATATATATATATATATATATATATATATATATATATATATATATATGTGTGTGTGTGTGTGTGTGTGTGTGTGTGTGTGTGTGTGTGTGTAAGGATTTAACTCTTGACGGAAGTTTATAAAGCACATGGGAAGGGCAGCAATACACTTTTACGTCTAGCCTGCTGAAAATTCAAGAAGGGAGACACAAACTTTCCAAATTGAAGGGCTGCCTCCTTTGTAGGCTGTGAAGACCGAGAAGGCCGGATGTGAGTGGCTGTTAAATTGGATGGCTTAGCCTTTTAGTGTGTTTCCAGTTGGAATTTTTATCTGGAAGCCCCACCAACCTCAAGTTAGCAATCCAAAATGGAGGTAGTGAACCTAAAAAATAGAAAAAAAATGTAAAACTTTTGATCACACTGTCACTGCTGTGTATTTCTGACTCATTAAATAATAATAAATGCTCATCATCTAATAATATTATCTGAGTGAATTATATCTGTGTTTAACTTCCACTCAGTGGTGAAATCCAGCGAGGGTTTTGAAAACGATGTACCGGGAGTCAGGCGTTCTCTCCATGTATAATGAGCCTCAACCGCCCAGCTGACAGCTGGTGAGGTGAACTGGCCGTTAGACCAGTGGGAATGGACATCTCCAAAAATCTATATTCTCGCCTAAATGCATCATACAATTTTTTTTTTGTGTCAGAGAAACACAATATTTTACAATATTTTAAGTTTTTAATCCCAAAACCCTTCAAATGCTCTAGCCAGCGCTTATCTAGTGAGTATATACTGTAAGATCACTGTTTACCTCACGAAGTGTGCGTGTCTATTTACTCTGGAGGAGGCTGTAAAAACTCTTACTCTTCTCTCTGATCACAGTGATACTGAGGTGAGCTGTTGAGGATTTCCAATACTTTTTTTTTTCAGTAAATGCAGCTATTTTAGTGAGCACTGCTGATTTGGCCAGGAGGCAGAGCAGATCACCCACTAATTGGAAGGTTGCTCCAGGCTGAATGCCAAAGTATCCTTGGGCAAGATACTGAACCCCAAGTTGTTCTCTGACACAAGTGTTGGAATTAGAGTTGAATATTAGACAATTCAATTTAATTCAATTTTATTTATATAGCGCCAAATCACAACAAACAGTCACCTCAAGGTGCTTTATACTGTGGGTAAAGACCCTACAATAACACAGAGAAAACCCAACAGTCAAAACAACCCCCTATGCACTTAGCTTAACTACATATGGAAGTACTTACAGGGGTTGGACAGTGAAAGTGAAACACCTGTCATGTTAGTGTGGGAGGTTTCATGGCTAAATTGGACCAGGCTGGTGGCCAATCTTCATTAATTGCACATTGCACCAGTAAGAGCAGAGTGTGAAGGTTCAATTAGCAGGGTAAGAGCACAGTTTGGCTCAAAATATTGCAATGCACACAACATTATGGGTGACATACCAGAGTTCAAAAGAGGACAAATTGTTGGTGCCATCTTGCTGGCGCATCTGTGACCAAGACAGCAAGTCTTTGTGATGTATCAAGAGCCACGGTATCCAGGGTAATGTCAGCATACCACCAAGAAGGACCAACCACATCCAACAGGATTAACTGTGGACGCAAGAGGAAGCTGTCTGAAAGGGATGTTCGGGTGCTAACCCGGATTGTATCCAAAAAACATAAAACCACGGCTGCCCAAATCACGGCAGAATTAAATGTGCACCTCAACTCTCCTGTTTCCACCAAAACTGTCCGTCGGGAGCTCCACAGGGTCAATATACACAGCCGGGCTGCTATAGCCAAACCTTTGGTCACTCGTGCCAATGCCAAACGTCGGTTTCAATGGTGCAAGGAGCGCAAATCTTGGGCTGTGGACAATGTGAAACATGTATTGTTCTCTGATGAGTCCACCTTTACTGTTTTCCCCACATCCGGGAGAGTTACGGTGTGGAGAAGCCCCAAAGAAGCGTACCACCCAGACTGTTGCATGCCCAGAGTGAAGCATGGGGGTGGATCAGTGATGGTTTGGGCTGCCATATCATAGCATTCCCTTGGCCCAATACTTGTGGTAGATGGGCGCGTCACTGCCAAGGACTACCGAACCATTCTGGAGGACCATGTGCATCCAATGGTTCAAACATTGTATCCTGAAGGCGGTGCCGTGTATCAGGATGACAATGCACCAATACACACAGCAAGACTGGTGAAAGATTGGTTTGATGAACATGAAAGTGAAGTTCAACATCTCCCATGGCCTGCACAGTCACCAGATCTAAATATTATTGAGCCACTTTGGGCTGTTTTGGAGGAGCGAGTCAGGAAACGTTTTCCTCCACCAGCATCACGTCGTGACCTGGCCACTATCCTGCAAGAAGAATGGCTTAAAATCCCTCTGACCACTGTGCAGGACTTGTATATGTCATTCCCAAGACGAACTGATGCTGTATTGGCCACAAAAGGAGGCCCTACACCATACTAATAAATTATTGTGGTCTAAAACCAGGTGTTTCAGTTTCATTGTCCAACCCCTGTACGTTTAAAGCTGGTACATGTTGTAATTGCTCATGGAAACATGCCTCAGAGGGACGGGTCCTTACTGTAACATTTCTGTTTTGTAGCTTCATCCACAAATGACCGAAACTGGCGTACCATCAGGTCACAACTGCTGATGTGGATGCCTGCCAAAACTACCTGAATGCAGGCTGACACAAGTCAGTGTTTCGGTTTCATTGTCCAACCCCTGTATGTGAATTTAAACATGTTGTATAAGTGCTTTGCATGCTCAGTTGGATTAGAAAAGTGCTATATAACATCTAGTCCATTTACTTGTGGTTCCTAGGAGACTTCAGAGTAGAATGGGAGGCAGAGCCTTCAGCTTTCAGGCCCCTCTTCTGTGGAACCAGCTCCCAGCTTGGATTCAGGAGACAGACACCCTCTGATCTAGCCTGATCCTGATCCTATTTTTAAGATCAGGCTTAAAACTTTCCTTTTTGATCAAGCTTATAGTTAGGGCTGGATCAGATGACCCTGAACCACCCCTTAGTTATGCTGCTATAGGCCTAGGCTGCTGGGGGCATCCCATAATGCACTGTTTCTTCTCATTCACCTTTATTTATTTGTTTATACTTCACTCTGTATTTAATCATTATTATTAATCTCTGTCTCTCTTCCACAGCATGTCTTTTGTCCTGTCTCTCTCCACTCAGCCCCAACCGGTCACTGCAGATGACTGCCCCTCCCTGAGCCTGGTTCTGCTGGAGGTTTCTTCCTGTTAAAAGGGAGACGCTGTGGAGCAAGAAACTGTGATTGACCTGTCTTGTTTGGAAATTGGAATTTACTTTTGAGAGACTGAGCCAACATCTGTTTGAACCTCCTTTGTAAATAAACTCAGTAAACTTTTACTTGGATTCCTGCATTTGAGTCCTACCTGTTGATGGCCAAGAAATGACTCAGTCAGCAATATTAATATTGCAATATTTTGTAGAACATATATTGAAAAACTTACCTTGAACATTTGAAGAAGGCTCAGGCAGTTACTAGCATATATCTATTATAGACTTTATCCTACTATGTGTTATAATTGTTAAAAATGAGTTGTTAGGCTTAGGGTTGTTAAAAATGCTGTATGTGAATATATTCGATCAGATTCTCATATTTGAAAATTGTACCTGTGTTTCTAGCGCTGTACTTCCTCAGTACATAAAAATCTTCACACCCTTTTTACAACCCTCTGCCTACACTCACTCTCAGTGTGGGATGAATCAGAGCTTCCTTTATGAAATTGTATCAGGAGGTGGTCAGCATATCATTTGGCTTGACATTGTTTTGCACCCATTCATATGAATGGGTGAGGGTGTCCAAACTTTTGACTGGTACTGTAGGTGTTCATTTAACCACTTTTACACTAGAATATGTAAAATGTTGTGCTTTGTTCTACTTGAAGTAGGGCTATTTCCCTCTAACTTATTTGTAGATTATCCTTATAATTCATATTTAACATATTTGATAGGGGCAGGGAAAAAAATACACCATAGTAGTTGCAGTATCAATATACCAGATATTGATGTTACACTTGTGTGTGTGTCTTTTTTAGTGAGGCCAACAGAGATGGAGGAAGATGGTAAAACAAAGATGGGGGGCATCAGAGAAAGAAATCAGAGGCATCAGAGCACTGTATATGCTTAAATCAAACATTTGGTGTATTTTTTAAACATGGATCAGACCAGTGGAGATTAATTTTATTTGTGATTTGTGGATGAGCGTCATATGGTAAATGGACTAGTTCTTATATATTCAATTCAATTTTATTTATATAGTACCAAATCACAACAAACAGTCGCCTCAAGGTGCTTTGTATTGTAAGGTAAAGACCCTACAATAATTACAGCGAAAATCCATCAATCAAAATGACCTGCTACGAGCAAGCATTTGGTGACAGTGGGAAGGAAAAACTCCCTTTTAACAGGAAGAAACTACCTCCCAATTCAGAGCAAGGTAACAAAACAATACAATCTATCAACTACTTTATTTGCAAATACTTGCATCTATACACCCTTGTGGAAAATGAGGGCTTTTGTTACTGGAACCCAGGTTTGTGAATGAATGAATGAATGAATGAATAAATGATACTTTACTGATCCCACAATGGGGAAATTACAGTTAACAGAACCTGTCACGGGGTAACCCGTGCCCTATAGGACTAAATGTTTTAATGGCCAATAACAGACTGCAGAGACTTGTATTAGTATAACATCCTGCCGGTCCAGTCCTTCATTGGCTTACTTTAATTTCAGTTACATTCAACAGTATGCAGATTTTTGGTATTTATTTCTAAGCATTAACATTCTCATTATTTCCATGCCGTAGAAAAATAAAATATAATGGGCCCATATATTCAAAACCTTTTATTAGCACCAAGTCATGTCAATATTACCAAAATGTTTGTTGAATGCTCTATTCCATGCTGCCACCATCTTGGAGATCCGGACTGCCAAACAGGATGTGGAAGGTTACAAATCTTTTTATATTAAGGGGAGATAGGGCGCTCACTATGTGAGTAAGAATGTAGAGGGGGAATTTTCTTTTCTTTCCTTGTGAAATAGTCTTTGCTACACACTGAACCAACTAATGTTTTGATGATCTTGTGTCAGAGCTTTAAAGGAGGTAATTGGAATGCTTTGTTTGCTCATAGGCAGAAAATCACTAATTGGGAGACTTAATTGGTGAATTTTTGTGTGGTTTATTCTGGGGCGGGGCTTAGGCTTAAGCCAGAGTTAACGCTCCTGAGAGAAAGAGAGGGTGGCATAGCAGGCCGAGTGTGTTGGCTAGAGCACAATAGTCATGGGCTTAGCCTTTGGGTTTTTTTTTAGGTTTAGTTAATTTTTGAATTTTTTTTTAAACAGTTTTAAGTTCATTTTTCTATAGTTTTTGTATCTTTTTTTTTTAAAATCACCATCCTGACCCTCCTTGTAAACAGCAGTTGTAAATAAATTGCACATTGGGTCAAAAGAATTCCAGCCTCCAAGTGTGTTTCCTCAATTGCAGCTGTGGCATTACCACAGGTGGTGTCAGAAGAAAAAACAACGATGCCTCCTAAAAAGCTACAGCATCAACAACTGCTAACGGATGATGGTATGGAGAACGTGCCACTGAAGGCTCTGGGGAAGCTGATGTCCAGTTTGGAGCTGGTTCCATTATATCCACAGAGGCTAGTCTGGTATCTTTGACAAAGATGTTTGAGAGTTTTATGCAAGTTCAACTGGAGAGAGACAAAAGGCAGGAAAAGGAGGCAAATAAGCAGGAGCAGATACTCAGCGTCCTGTCACATCAAGTGACACAGCTCCAACTCGACCCGGAAGCCGCCCGGACTGGTCAGCCGTCATCAGCAGGAAGTGGAGTTCCAGTTGGAGACCCCAAATTGCAAAGATTAGAAGACATTGATGACATTGAGCATTATCTTACCACCTTTGAAAGACTGGCTGAGGTCTATGGTTGGCCACGGCAACAGTGGGCCGTTCGACTAATTCCACTGTTAACGGGAAAGGCCAGAAGTGCTTTTGTGGCCATGGACCCAGTGGATACAAAAGACTATGTAATACTGAAGAGTTCTATATTAAAAAAATATGAGCTTAATAGAGACACTTACCGCCAGAGGTTTCGTTCTTATGACACACCTGCAGGAGAATCCCCTCAAGAGCTATATATACGCCTCAAGGATTTGTTTTGTAAATGGGTGGCTTATGACACCGGCACCAAGGAAGATATCATGGAAAAACTGGTCCTCGAGCAGTATCTCAAAGTACTGTTCCCAGAGGTGAAGACTTGGGTAAAAGAGCACAACCCAGGAACTGCTAAGGCGGCTGCTGAACTGGTGGATACCTATGTAGCTGCTCATAATGGCCATGGGGTTTGCCGTTACGCAGGCCAGCTCAGACCACAAGGAGGTAAGTCTGAAGGGTTGGGTAAAAGGGGTGGTTCAGCCAGTTATGTAGCTGGTCAGGCTAACTCCACAAGATCATTGGATGTTAATTCACTCAACTTTAAGGCTCGAGCAGGCAATAAAGTTGATGTTGTTTGCCACAATTGTGGTGAGGCAGGCCATACACGTCCCTTTTGCCCAGTTAGAAAATTCAAAAGTATAAATTTGTGTTATGTACCAAGACCTGAACTGTGTGCTTCTCAAGATGCACTGTCTATGTCACCATTAGCAAATGTACTGATAAATGGAATATCGCTCATTGCTCTGTTAGACACAGGATGCACCCAGTCTCTGGTACAGGCCGAACATGTTCCCAAAGACTTATGGAATTTAGATGAGACAGTTCCAGTTGTATGTGTACATGGGCATAGTTTGGAGGCACCAACTGCTGAGGTTTACATTGAAGTTTATAACCAGCCATACCTTATGAAAGTAGGGGTAGCTCCTGAGTTGCCATATCCTGTGCTGCTGGGGACTGATTTGCCCATTTTGTTAGATCTCATCCATGAAAGCAAGAGTAAGGTGTGTGGGGTACTGACCAGGGGTAGAGCAAGGCAGTTGGGGGTACTGGAAATATCTGAAAACCCAGGGTTACTTCAGCCAGAACCTGTAGAGCCAAATCCTGCTATTGCTAAACCTGTTTTGCCAGCTACTGTTACATCTGAGTCCATCACTTCAGATACTATCACTGGTGACATGCTCAAGCTGATGCCATTTCAAGATGAGCAAGTAGATAGTGTTGCAAGTGCCACACAGGGAGAAAGGTTGGAGAGACGAAGAGAGCAGGTTGAGGAGTTGTTACTTCAGTCAGCATCACAGTCAGAGCAAGAGATTGGGGCTCCAGAGTTGGGCGATAGACAGGTGGATGAGGGTAAACAGCTTGTGCTCCCTGAAAATACAAAGGCTGAGGTGATGAAGGTGGGGCATACTATCCCGTGGGCAGGCCAGGAATGGCCAGGGCAGGCCTGGAATGTATACCCAAGTTAAAGAATACTGTAAATCATGCCCAGAATGTCAGCTTAGGTCTGGAAAGTATACAGCACCTGCCCCCCTCATTCCTCTCCCTGTTATTTCCACACCCTTTGAACGTATTGGTGTGGATATAGTGGGACCAGTTGAGCGCAGTCAGGCAGGAAACAAGTTTATTTTGGTTATATGCGACTATGTAACTAGGTATCCAGAAGCCTACACACTGAGAAAGGTCACAGCTAAGCAAGTAGCTACGGCTATGCTAAAGTTTTTTAGTCAAGTTTGGATACCCAGGGAGGTTTTGACAGATCAGGGAACGAACTTCATGAGCCGAACACTCACACAGGTTTATCAGCTCTTAGGGATTAAAAAAGTTAGAACCACCCTGTACCACCCTCAGACTGATGGCCTTGTTGACCATTTTAATAAAACCTTGATCTCCATGTTAAAGAAATTTGTCTTAGACACAGGAAAGGACTGGGATAAGTGGTTTGCGTGAGGTGCCTCAGAGTTCAACGGGAGGGCCTTAGAACTCTGGGACATTCGAGCTGATTCGAGTTGATTTATGGTCATCAGGTCCGTGGCTCTCTGGATGTTCTTCAGGAGATGTGGGAGGACTCTGATACACCTAAAAGCATCAACATCATCTCTTATGTGATGAAGATGTGGGACCAGCTGATGAAAACCTTACAAACTGTGGATTCATTTGTAACTATCTTGAAGAAGACTGGTAGTTGCTGTCTCAGGTTCAAAATACCTGCAATAGTGCAGTAACCTTACAAGTCTGCATTCAATTTAGGTGGACTAGACTATAATAGAAACAGTTTGGTTTGTCAAGTGCATACAACATTTATGACAGATTTTAATGACAGTGTTGGTCATTCTATCTGGCTGACAATCTTGTTAAAAATAAATGAAATAAAGAACAGACAGACAGCCACTGTCTGCCAAGCTTTACCTTCACTGATTCAAGTCACTGAACTCGACCTCTCCAGCATGTTGGTGCTTCTTGGAGGATTTTTAGTGGAAGCATCTGACAAATTATATGGCTCGCAGTGTGATATAGCCCATCCAAGAAATCTGTGCTTCTGTCTTGGTCAGTGAAACTTCAGTATTTCATTTAATATTTTATCTAGATAATAAGAAATATTAATTGATGGTTAAAACTGACCATGTTCAGTTTACTTATATAAACTGAATAAGGACCACTTAGGCTCCTCTGTCACATCTCTCTTCCAGATCACAGCTAAGAGAATCTAAATAAAGGAAACAAGGAAACAGCAATATAGCATACCAAACAGCACCCATAGTATCCTAATGCAGTGCTTTGTAGCAGAGAACTCTGGCTTCAGTGGTGACCGCAGTTAGAGAACCAGGAAACCTCAGCTGCAGCTTCTCAGACTGTTTAGCAATCTGAGGAGCTCAGAGCCCCACTCTATCTCTGAGCAAGTACTGCATGGGTTCTAGTGAGGTTATTACTAGTAACCGTAAATGTCATAAATCTGGATAAGTGCAAATGCGCACACTTCCCAGATCTTCACAGTATATAACCTTGGAGCCTAGAGACACGCCTACAGTGCAAGTAACAAAAAAAAAAAAAAAGAGGAATGCTCTCAAGGAGTGCTGAAAATGAAAATGTGCATGTGTGTGTGCCTGTGTGTGTGTTACCTTGTAGACATCATAGGAGTCAATGCGTGTGTCAAAACACATGTAGAGGTTGTTGAGCATCTCCACCACTTGCAGGGGAGTACAGGATGCAGAGATGGAGGTGAAGCCCACAATATCTGAGAAAAAAATGGTCACCTGGACCCAAAGGGAGAAAAGTACTTCCATCACTGCATAGAATTACTGTTTGTAGCAGATATATGCTAGAAAACATCTAAAAGTGGTTGCCCAGTTTTTCTGGTAATAAAATATTTGGACAGATGCAACCGAGATTAACCTGTACCAGAATGATGGGGAGATAATAGAAAAAAATAGCTTATGATCCCAAGCATACCACATTATCTGTCAGACATGATGAGACAGTGTTATTCCATGGACATGTAGGGCTGCTAATGGAACCTGGCCACTGATGATGTGACTGCTGAGATGTAGCAGGATGAGTTCTGTAGTAAAAAGGGCTGTACTCTGCTCAGAATCAGCCAAATGCTGCTAAAATGATCAGACTGACTATGAATAATGACCAAAGCCTTTCTGGAAAAGCAACTCCAGAGTTTCTCAAGGCAGAGAAATTGGATATTCTTAAGTTGCCGTGGCATCGACCTGATGTCAGCCCAGCAGAGCATGCTTTTCAGTTCCTGAAGATAAAACTCAAAGGAGGGAGACCCACAATCAGGCAGCAACTGAGAGTGGTTTCTGTCAAGGCCTGGCAGAGCATCTCAAGAGAGGAAAATCAGTAACTGATGATGTCCATAGGTTCTAGACTTGAGGCAGTTACTATCTGCAAAAAAAATTATCCAGTTATTAGAAAAAGTCCATATATTTAAATTTTATTAATTGCTTTCAGAAGATTTCAAATCATACTTGTTTAAATCTTATTGAGTTAGGTCTATAATTTGCAGGACAAATATAGGGGCAATGAGCCCCATTATGTAGGGGTGTGAAAAGGTATAAGTTTCCCTTGAGAGGTTACAAGATTTGGGTCTGTAACCCCATGGGAGTGCTTACAAAATGGGGATCAAATCAAATAATGCTTTTGAAACCTAATGTTATCCCAAAGTCCAATAGTATGTCCAACAAAGTGTCATTAGGTTGTGAACCTGTATACAGTCTCTTTCTGAAGATGTAATTTTGAGTAAACAGGATTCAATTCAGTTTTATTTACATAGCAGCAAACAGTCACCTCAAGGCACTTTATATTTGTCCCGTCTCTCTCACCTCAACCCCAATAAATAAATAAGTTAAAAACAACCAGGCTTCTGTAAGACAGATTAAATCAACATAATGATCAATTATTAAATCATTTACTAACAGGGATTTAGAGGAGAGAGACCTTCCATTCATCCATTTTCTTCTGCTTATCCGGTGCTGGGTCAAGGGGGCAGCAGCCTAGAGAAGCCCAGACCTCCCTCTCCCCAGCCACCTCCTCCAGCTTGTCCGCGGGGAGCCCCAGGCCAGCCAAGATATATAATCCAGCGTGTCCTGGGTCTGCCTCAGGGCCTCCTCCCTGTTGCACATGCTCCGAACACCTCACCCAAGAGGCACCCAGGAAGCATCCTAGTCAGATGCCTGGACCACCTCAACTGGCTCCTTTTAATGTGGAGGAGCAGCAGCTCTACTTTGAGCCCCTGCCCAATGGCTGCACTCCTCACCTTATCTCTAAGGGAGAGGCCAGCCACCCTCCGGAGGAAGTGCATTTCTGCCGCGTGTATTTGCAGTCTTGTTGTTTTGGTCACTATCCGAAGCTCATGACCGTAGGTGAGGGTAGGGACGTAGATTGATTGGTAAATCGACAGCTTTGCTTTCACACTCAGCTCTCTTTTTACCATGACAGACCCGTGCTGTGTCCGCATCACTGCAGAAGCAGCCTCTGTCAATCTCCTGATCCCTCCTCCCATCACTAGTGAACAACACCCGAAGATACTTAAACTCCTCCACCTGGGGCAGCAACTCGTCCCTGAGCTGGCGTGGGCACGCCACCCTTTTCTGGCTGAGGACCACAGCCTCAGACTTAGAGGTGTTAATTTTAAGCCAGCCACTTCACACTGGGCTGCGAACCGTTCCACTGTGAAAAAAGCAAAGATGAGAGTCTGAGCCTACAAAGGAGGAAGCCTTCCACCACTTGGCTATGTGGTTGAATGCCTTCTTCAAGTCCACAAAACCCAGTTTGACTGGATGGGCAGACTCCCTCGCACACTCTAATATCCTCAAGTGGATGAAGAGCTGGTCCAGTGTTCCGGGACTGGGAAAAAACTGCATTGTTCCTCTTAAATCTGAGGTTCGACTAACGGATGGACCCTCCTGTCCAGCACCCTGGCAGAGACCTTACCGGGGGGCTGAGGAGTGTGATCCCCTGATAGTTGGAGCACACTCTCCTCTGTGAATTGCCACCTTGTGTGTCCTAGTGAACCCAGGAGCTATGTTGTCCAGGGGCTTGTCCCCCTGGTAGGGTCTCCCATGACAAATTGGTCCTGGGTGAGGGGCCAGACAAAGAGCGATTCTAACCCTTATAGAAGAGTCACCAAGGGAACTGTTTACCCTGGGATACCAGGACCCCACCCTGGAGCCAGGTGAGCACAGGGGCAAGTACCTGGTGGCCGGGCATTAGCGCATGGTGCCTCCACAGCCTGAAGAGGAGGCACGGGCCTGCCCTCCTGTAGGCCCACCACCCACAGGAGGCATCGTAGGGGTTGGGTGCAATGTGTGTCGGGCGGAGGCCCTGGTGGACCAATCCCCAGCTATCGAGACTGGCTATTGGTACAATAATGGTTTACTCTTTGGTGCAGTTGAGGATGCTACAACAGTCAAAACGACCCCCTATGAGCAAGCACTTGGTGACAGTGGGAAGGAAAAATTCTCTTTTAACAGGAAGAAACCTCCAGCAGAACCAGGCTCAGGGAGGGGCAGTCATCTGCTGCGACCAGTTGGGGCTGAGGGGAGAGAGACAGGACAAAAGACATGCTGTGGAAGAGAGCCAGAGATTAATAATAACTAATGATTAAATACAGAGTGGGGTATAAACAGAGTGAAAGAGGTGAATGAAAAGAAACAGTGCATTGTGGGACCCCCCTCCCCAGCAGTCTAGGCCTATAGCAGCATAACTAAGGGAGGGTTCAGGGTCATCTGATCCAGCCCTAACTATAAGCTTAATCAAAATGTCTGTCTCCCGAATCCAAGCTGGGAGCTGGTTCCACAGAGGAGGGGCCTGAAAGCTGAAGGCTCTGCCTCCCATTCTACTTTTAAGTATCCTAGGAACCACAAGTAAGCCAGCAGTCTGAGAACGAAGTGCTCTATTGGGGTGATACGGTACTATGAGGTCTTTGAGATAAGATGGGGCCTGATTATTCAAGACCTTGTATGTGAGGAGAAGGATTTTAAATTCTACTCTAGATTTAACAGGGAGCCAATGAAGAGAAGCCAATATGGGAGAAATCTGCTCTCTCTTTCTAGTCCCTGTCAGTACTCTAGCTGCAGCATTTTGTTTTGGCAAAGTTACACACGATTCAATATTGACCCATGATTGACCTAACTGGGTGTCATTACTGCTGATGTGAATTATTATTTTGCGAAGTGTATATTCATCCTTGGCCAGCAGTTTCAAAGTTCCTTCTGTGCCACCTGCTCTGGCCCCCTGGAAAACAATCTACTACGGTTGCTGGTGTCTCTAGCTGGTTGCCAATAACCAGAGTGTTTTCCACAGCAGGTGCATTGCAGAGTGGGTAAAAATTTGAGATGTGAATGGATTGGTGGTGTACCAGGGGTATCTGTTTAAGGCTACACTTCCTCCTCACCCTCACCCAGCCCGATTTCCTAACTGCTCAGAACAATCAGCTGGGAGACAGCTAACGGTGGCTAACCCTCTCCCCCAGCTGGCTATACCTAGCCAGGGTCCTGTAGTTGGTGCGGGTGATTTTCAAGGGTATGGCGCCAGCTCTCCAATTCACTGAGCCTGGCCTCCAAAGCTATAAATAAGCTACATTTATCACAAGTACCGTTATCACTAAAGGAGGCAGATGAGTAACTGAACATTTGATACACCGAGCTGGAAAGTGTTGGAGGGACAGGTGAAGAAGTCATGCTGCTAGTGACTTGGCTTAGAGCTAAGATAAGCTAGCGAATCCCTAAAAACACGAGTGAATAGTGAATATAATTTACTGGTGATTGGATAAAGCATGTGAAGCACTATAAAATTAGCCTTTATCTAAAAGTTTTGTAATTAAACAAACTACACTGTGCATTGTAACAGGAAGTGATACAATACTGTGAGTAAAAGCACCACCCCATTTCAGAATCAGAATCAATTTTAATGTCACTGTCAAACATATAACAAAATGCCGTTCCAGAACACCCATCCAAGATAAGTGTCTGCGGCCTTGCAGCCATCAGAGGCGCTGTCGTTTAAAGTTGCCATTTAAAGTCACCTCCACTCTTCTGCCTTTTGTTCTCTCTCACTGCCTCCAAGCACGCCTTCACCCGGTCCTCTTTCTTTGCCTTTGGCCAACACTAGCAGTTTCCAATCGGTAACCTACTGGGCAAAAGCACCTGAGCTGGTCGTTGTTAACCCAGGCCCTGACTAATCAGGAATGGAAATCTCATTCTTGATGATCTGCATATTTGATTTGGCAAAGACTTTATAACAGATGCTCTTCCTGATGCAACCCTGCCCATTTATCTGGACTTGGGACCTGCACTAGGACTACACTGGTTTGTGGTCTTCCCCACTGCTGGGTTCAATTGCATCACATCCTCACTTTTCCATTTAAAATCCAATGTGGTGGTGTACAGTGGCAAAACTACAAAAAAATCGTGAGTTATCAGAGTTCCAGTTTCAAGTACCTCTTAGTCATACATGAGTTTTTGTGACCTGAGCACAGTGTGGCAGTTTAGTGCAGCTCAAAGGCTAGGATTTTCCCACGGTCAGCCTCTAACAGGAGTTACATTTTATGGCCTTGACGAATATCATGAAGGTCTCCATTGTGTGCATTACATTATAGATATATTAGTATTTCTAGTCTGTGCTCAGTTGACCATGTTCTCCTTTTTCATTTAGTTTGAAACAAAACAACAAGGGGTCTTACATTTTCTTTACAGAACACTCCAGATCAGTTTTAAATGGAACCCTATTGCACAAACCCTATGCTGCAATAGCCCCCAGCCCTGTTCGGAGGGCTTTTGGTACAGCTGCTTCAAATCTCTTCAAAAGCCAGATGCAATTTTCACCCATATGACTTGTTTTATCTCCCAATGAATATGCAACAGGGCAATTATAGGCAATTATGCTAACAATAGCAACAAAGGCAGCAAACACACACACACACATTTATTGTGTGTTTACAGATCTTCCTGAAGTAACCTCCTTGCAGCAGCATCCAACAGCCCTCACAGCAGCATAAGCTCTAGGTTTATTTGGTTAAATGATCAAAGCAAATGGGAAGTGTATAGGGGGTAAAGGTTATTGTCTTCCTTTTCTTTTCCAAAGTTGTCAGTTGCATTTAAGTTTTTAAAGTTTTTGCACTAGTAAACAATGAAAGACTCTGAAATGAGCCCTTATCAAAAGCTTTTTTTATTGTCAGCTTTTTTAAACCAGTAAAACAGGACTCTTTAAAATTTATTTTGCAGATGTTTTCTGGCCACGATAAATAGCCTCTCAAATAGGGCTAGTTTAAGATCAATGTTAAACACACAACAGGCAAACACACTACATCTCTTTAGTTCAAAATGTAGCTTTTCTCTAATAATTTAGGGTTATGGTTATGGTAGGGGTTTTCAGTATCTGATTCTGAAAATATTACTAATTATTGATTTACTGTTAGTCCATTCATATGAATGGGTGAGTGTGTGTATATACACATATATAAACTGACCACAATAAAAATTTCACAGTAAGAATCTCTTTGTTGGTTATTGGAGTTCCACATTAAGAACAACAACTCCCAAGTCAAAGTACAGATGTCCTCACCACTAAATCTAAAGCCAATTCCTAAGTCATTACTAACAATCACAATGTCAAGTCAACACTATAAACTGTCAAGCCAAGAAAAAAAGTCTCTCCACAAGTCCCAAGACCAATATGTTCCCTGTATAAGAACTAATATAAACAAGTTCTAAGTACAGAACAAGTTAAAAGTCAAGTCTCACAGTTGTCCCAGGAATTACTAAGACAAGATGAACTAGTCTAAGATCAAGCTCAAGGTAAAGAGCAGTGATTCCCAGGTCAACATTAACACGTTCCAAGTCAAAATCAAAGAGTCCCAGGAAAAGGCCATCAAGTCTGACAGCAAATCCAAAAATCAACACCCATGAAGACTAAAGGCTGTTTGCAAGTCTGAGGTCCAGCCCCAAGTCATGACTGGTAAGTCAGTTTATGTATCAAGTAGAGAATGAATCCCCAAGTCACCAGCTAATCCAAATTCAAATCCCAAGTTAAAAACCATTAATAATAGTTAAGACCACCAACTCTCAATTGAAGCCAAAGGAACAAGTCATGACCAATAAGTACTTGTTCAAGGCCAACATAACTCCAAAAAAAATGCAAGTCCCAGAGCTCCTACCAAAGTACTAAACCATCAAGTCACCGTGCACCCCTCAACACATTTAATACCATGTAACAATTTTAAATGCAGTCAACAGTTGGTAATTTAATATAAACATGAAAGGAATACATGATTTACTAAAGTTTAAATCAAACTGACACGATCATTTGAGGTCTAAATAGTAATCTGACATTTAATCTATTTATCTATACGTAACATCACTGGATGCTCTGAGATAGACTCAAAATATATCTGCTGTCAGAAAAACTACAAATACAGCTAAGTTGTTTCACTGTCCATGTTTTTATGACCTTATTTTTAATTTTAAATATTGAACATTGTCAAAGAATTTAAGTCATCCCAAGTCAAAAGCTTATTTTTAAGCTAGTTAGCGTCCCAGTACAAGCTAGCTGGGTCTGTTGGCTGCTAAGAAGTTCCAAAGATGCAAAGTTGCTTTATTGAAGGGCATCTGAGAAGCAATAAAGACAGCAAATCTATTTTTTTTCTATGCCAAAGTTCTTTCTGTCTAACATTCACAGAACAATGAATATATTGGAGAGCAACTCGGGGTTCAGTATCTTGCTCAAGGATACTTTAACATGCAGACTGGAACAGCCAGGGATCAAACCACTAACCTTCTGATTAATAGGTGGCCTGCTCTACTTCCTGAGCTACAGCCACCCCAAGCACTCAACCTGTTACAGACATGACTAACTCTTTGCACCAACCTTTTCATAGCTCTCAGCTTCAACATGTTTGCGCTGGCGGAGCTGCTTAGCAACTGACTTTGGCAGCATTTGGTGCAGCAGATCTTCAGCCAGCTGTCTCTGGTGCTTAAGATCTTCGGTTTTCTCCTTCAGACTGTGGGCATAGTTCTGTATCCACTCTGTCATCTGCTTGAAAGAGAACATCACAACAGGGTAGATGAGGCATGCCATGGCCAGCAGGCATAACCTCATACTGAGGCCCGAAGAGATGGATCGAGAAGCCACCCTGAGAGCCAACACCGCACGATCAAATAAGCACTGCTGAGTGTTTGTAAGAGCTTGAATCCCAGCGTGAGACCCAGACAGAAGATCTGTAGATCCAGAGATCTGCCACTGACTTGTGTCAAAAACATAGGACTGTTGAACATCCAGGCTTGAGTTTAACTTGAGGTCTATGTTCTCTAACCAGCAGTCATTCAGTTTCTCCGTCAAAACCCTGGCAAAGCTGAGGTATCTCAGAATGTATGTCCATCTAAACTGGAAGCCAGGAGGAGTTTGCATGCGGCCAAAGTCCCTCAGCTGGCAGTTGAGATCAATAAAAGTCACTAAAAGTTTTGCAGACAGTACATCTCTCCAGTAAGAATTCTGCTTGGCTTTTACTAAAGTATCTTCTACTGTACCCCAAATGTTAAGAAGTCTTTCAATGGCCAGTGAGAAAGCAAAAGTACCATTTTCACTGGGAAGGTTTGTATCCAGTGAAGCATTTAAAAATCCTTCAATGCTTCTCCTTGTGTCCTTGCAAAATCTAGGCAACTCAGTACTGCAAGCAAGCCCAGTGTCATTACTTTGACCCACCAGTTTATCGCAGTGACTGTCAAAGATGAGAAAAACAATCTGAGAAAAACTTGCCTCAGTTGTCTCATTGCCCACATCTTTGGAAAATAAATGCCTCATCTTTTGAAGTTTACCAACAAGTTGCAGGAGAGCTACAGTCTTGCATGAAGTCAGCTCATCGTACGCTGCTTCTGTGGTGTACAGCACGTCAAAGTTGGAGTTGATGTCAATGAATACGGAGCCGAGCAGGGCCAGGAAAGAGAGGATGCAGGCTGTCAGAATCCGACGAACAGTTCGACTGCTGCCTGAACGGGAGAATAAGGAACATCTGCAAAAGAGGAACACAATCACACAAGTTCAGTATTTTTCAAACAAACTACCTAATGCTAAAATGCTCCAAATATTTTTAAACATTTATGGGCACTGTTTTAATTTATGGACAGGGATTGGAAATGGGGGGGGGGAGTAGGGAGATTTTTAGCTTCTGTTTTTTCAAGACCCTGTGTTACTGTTTTGAGGCCACTTTGCTGTTTTTTCTGTTCCAGAAATGACCATATTTAGACCACAGACCGGCACGGTAAGTCATTATCTAGGCTTGGATAGCAAGCAATTGATCCTACTATATGCTGTTGTTGACTAAATTCTTTATTATTATTATTCTTCAAGGGCTATCTCCTCCCACACGTATGTCATAGAGACATTGTTCTTGCACCAAATGACTGCTTCTGCTTTTGTCAAGCATATGTTTTATGGGTTTTGAATTATTTTTTAAAAATTTGAAAAACAAATCCTAAGAATCTCTCCCTAATTAAGTGAGGGATGGCGAGAGAGGACTAATTAACCAACAAAGTGGGAGAAGCAGAAAAGTGTCTCTTTAGCCCAAACTGTAGGAAAATTTGTCTTCTTTCTTATGAGGTAAACTTTTTGATCTGGAGCCATCTGAGTGCCCAGTACAGCCCAACATGGTCCCATTATAATTTGATTAAGGGTTTTCTGAGAAAGTCATATATCGCTCCGGTGACCACGTTTTTAGGACTAGGAACACAAATCTGTAAATGGCTCCTTCGGCCACTCCTGGTTTTTGTTTTTGTATCGTGATAATTAACTTGAGGTTCTGAATTTGAGGGAAATTTTCGCAGATTTCTCTGGCAGCCACAGGAGTGCCATCACCATGGTAACTAACTGCAGCTGCTAGCTGAATCTCCTCTGTGATTGGTTGATACTTTGCATGTGTGTTCACATCAAATGCGCGTCTCTCTCCCAGACAAATAGGCCCTCGGTGAAGTGGACTTAGACATGTTTCATGTATTTAAAGCTATTTATTTCTGTCTCTCTCTAATCAAGTGAAAAAGACAAGCCACTTTATTAGGCACACTGGTCATCTTCCTTCAGCCACAGACCGAGTCCACCAGAAGCTACAATCCCAGCACAGTTTCTCCAGAAACTGAGTTGTCTATTGTTTTCTGCTGTTTGTTGGTTACTTTTTGTTGTTGCCGGTGCGTGTTGTGTTTGGTCTGATGTAGCAGTTTCCCAGTGCAAAACATGGGGAAAGAGAAAACATATTAACCATAACTTTAATGTTACACATTCTTCACTACAGGGCTCAGGTTTTTCCTTTAATATGTCACTCAAATATACATGTACTCAGTAAGTAAAGACAAGAATATCTTTATATTCTTTGTTTAGTGCAAACTAACTAAACTCAAATAACAAGGAAATCTGGTTTTAAGCTAGATAAGAGGGTCATCATTATGAAGCCACAATAAGCATGATGTTCAGAACTGCAACCTGTAATCAGCCGACTGCACCTACAGCAAATGTGAGAATGATATTTATTTAAAATGAACCATAGCCTCCAAATGTATTATGTTTTCACCTTCTCAAACATGAGGAATTTACTCCTCGTGCTTTGGTAGAAAAGTTTTCTAAATACATTTTAAATAAAAATAAACAAATCCATATGAATCACGCTGTATTGTTGCATTGTCTCCTCTTAGCATGTGAGTGTGAAGACTTGATCAAAGAGAACTTTGGTGTCTCACCTGCACAGCTGACACTCGCTGGCCGCATCGTGCTGCGCCCTCGGAGCGACCCTGCTCTTCTTTATGAACCTTCTTTTGAGAGAAGCCGAGGACAGCGTCCCAGACGGAAAACACTGCTTTTTCATCAAGTCCAACGATGACATGCGACTCGCTGCAGCTGCTTTTACCTCCGACGGACGACCGCTGATTGAAGTCAGCAGCCGCGTCTTGTCTATTTCGGTTGCGTCCTTAATAATTAATAATCAAAAATACTGATTCTGGTATTAATTCAAATAAATATATTCAGTCCAAAGACATACATTATGTTAACTGTCTTTTCTAAATGTACCGGAAGAGATGTGCGGTTGTCTAGCCGGTTGATTCGGGGTGAACCCAGCCTCTCTCACCTGGGCAGCGAGGGCACGATTGGAGCCGGCTGTCTCTCCGCTGGGATAGGCTATTTATTTTGAAAGTGAGCTCGGTGGACAGGAAGTGATGCTTTTACTGCCAACTATTTGACCACTGATCTACATGTTTTGATTGTGATCATTATCCTAGTTTAATTTGATTTAATAACATCATGCCAGAAGTGTGTTGATTCATTTCTAAAGTACATTTAATATAGCCTATCATTTTTTTAGGACGTGGCGAAAGAATAATATCTTCTCATCAACTGTGGAACTCCTGAAAATGTCCCGTTTAAATTTTGAAGCAACAAACGGAGCAGTGTCCGCAGGGTCAGCATCAGCGCTATCAACAGCGCCTACGCTCACTCTCTAAGACTGGACCTGGACTCCTTATTTTTCTTCCTTCTTCAGAGAACAAGTGATGACATGCCACTATTCTAATTAGCCTTCGCCTTTTTTTCACTCTCATATATGGTGATTTGTTCCTGTCTTTCTATGCTCATCTTTTCTCTCCTGTCTTTCCCCCCACCCCTCATCCAGTGGGGCAGACGGCTGCTGCTAGAGATCTTAAAAATTTCTTCCTCACCACCGTCGCCTTGTGTTTCCCACCAATGGAAACTGATCATTTGGGTTTACTGCAGCATCTGTATCTTGCCACATAAAGTATCTTGGCTGTTGGCGCTATATAAATAAAACGGAAATGAAATGAACTGCCTGAAACATTGGCCAGGTAAGTCCACTATTGATGGATAGGTTTAATGCTCTGTCGTGCTCTGCAGCGGAGTTTTCACAAGTCTGCAGACTCCCAGCGGACAGGTTTACAGAGCTCCCTGTCCCCTCCGCTGTGTCCTTTGATTTTGGAGGCGCTCGCCGGAAGTGCGTTGTGTGACTGTTCGGCTTGGCCGCTGAGCGCCTACGTCCAGTGCATTGTAGTGTGTGCAGCGAGAAGGAGAATGGTGAAACATGGTGAGGTTATGATCGAGTCTCTAACTTTCCGCGTCCTCGTGTAACGGGGTGGGTCCAGCGTTCGCTTCGCTGCTTAGATATCCTTCAGCCGGACCGGCGGCAGCGTGACTCCTGGCCGTTTTCACGGGGGGAGTGTGAGTAAATGAAAGCGTTGTTTGGAGCCGTTGAACAAAGAGCTTTTCTTCCTTCTACTATTGTTACCAAGTGGAGCGCCTGTTTCCCATCCGATCCGAAGGCGGGTTCGAACCGTAAAAGTAAGTTAACTTATCTGAAGTCTGCTCCTTTTTAAAAGGGGGCGAAAACGTGCGTTTGTGTGGCTAAATGCATTCACATACGCAACGAGCAAACCCGTGTGTCCGCCCGGCTAAACTGATGTGATACAAAGCTAGCTGTAAGTTCACACAGCAGTGCACATAACTGAGGTGTAGTGGGTCCGCACAGGTCTGACTCAGTGTTTGTGACTCGTGCTGTAATGTGTGCGGGTCTCGGTGTGACCCAAAGCCCTCGGTTGGTTTTGTTTCCGTGGGAGTGGAAGAGCCTGATTTAAAGTTAAAACGCTCTGGAGGCAGACGGCGCGCAGGGGTAACAGCGTTATCAATGGGGCTTTCTTTAATTCTCAGGGTCGTGGGGTTTCCACAGCAACAGCGTACGCACAAGTCCACGTTACCCTGACGGTGTCGTCCCCCCGTGAAGAGAGACTCACAGCAGTCTCCATGTTTAAATCTGGAAGTATCGCAGCAAGAACATGAAGGCAAACATTCCCACTGTGACACTGGGATCCAGCCTTCATTTGAAGCTCAACGCGCCCCTGGATCCCCGCGTGTGTCCACGCACACGAAGTTTGCCAAACTTTTCACAAGACGAAATGTTTAATTAAAATAAAGCTTCTGTAATGGATCCGAAATCCAAAAGTGTTACTGAAGAGTGAAAATAACATCTGTCATATGTAAATCCATATCAGAGTAACACGTCATAGAGTGACATTTACCTGCCGCCTCCAAATAATGTGAGCCATGCATTCTGTGTGTATTTATCCAGCAACTTGGGGGGGGGGCAGGTCCACATGGCCACTGCTTGTTGAGTTTGCCATGCTGCTTCTGTTGACAGGTGAGGGGTGGCTTGTGCTCCAGTCATGACCTCTGGGAATGGGAACACTAACAGCACCCAACACAATGGAGAGCATAAACCCGCCCAGGCCATAGTCAAGTCTCACATCCTCACCCATCTCATAGAGGGCTTTGTTATCCAGGAGGGTGCTGAGCCTTTCCCTGTGAGTACTGGAGCCACGCATGTCTCTTAGAACAAGTAACCATGTTGACTTCATGTATGAATGCATGTCCGCTGTCAAAGTGGACACGGAAATCTTAACGGGTTAGATTGTAGAGCATCGCTCTCAGCACAGCAGAAGTCTGAATAATGCCACATTAACAGATGGACTTGCACAAGATGAGGACTATGCACTGGTGCCCAGTGTCTTCAGTCTTTGCTTATTATTAGAAGTTATTATTTTGGAGGATGCTCTAAAAAGCAGTAACATGATAATGAAAAAAAAAACAAAACCACTTTGGCCTCATTCTGCCCAAACTAATCAAAACTTCAAACCTGTTTATGAAAACTTTAGCTGCCCCCCCAGCACAAATATAACAGAAAGTGTAAAAAGACACAGATCCATGCACTGCATGTATAAAGGCTAAGCTACAGCATGGAGCCCTACTCTAAAACCACATGGATTTACCACTAAACTGGATTTAAGAAAGCAGAGTTTTAGTGCTTGGAGCATGTGTAGCGCCATCTTGTGCCAGTACAGAATGTGGCGACACTAGTACGGGTGTAGCGGAGCACGATTCCGAGGTTCGATTCCTATCTCGGTACTGAAACCAGGGTTTCGGTTCATTTGCGTATATGAAACAGTTATTTCTGGATCACATGGTGATCTGTGACTGAAACAAATTATTTAAAACTTTGTTATTCCTTGCAAACAATAACAAAAATAACTTCCAATGAACATAAAAGCCACATTTGACTAGAAAACAAATGAAAATGGAAAAAGAAAAATAACTGGTGATCAGTGTCCACGGCACATCACCCGAGGTTATTGTTCCACTGCTAAAACACAATGCAACACAACGTTCCTCAGAAAAAAGCTGACACAATAATCCTCTTCATGAGAAACAAAATTATCTACATATCACCTCATGCTTATTTTTTCCCCAATATTGCTGCAATTACTGATGTTTTTTTGTTTTTTTCCCCAGCAGATTAGACCTGCGACCCTCCCGTTTATGGACAGCCGGTATTTGCCAAAAAATGATTGGGTGCATTTAAACTGTTGTAAATGACTTTCTGGCCCATAATCTGTTGAAACATATGTCAAACATATCTCTATCTACAGACCCAGTTTGCATATCAAATCATTTTGAATAAGAAACATTTTCCTGTCACAAGGTAGAACTGCAATCACTTTTTGGCAAAGTCACTTTTATATATTCTTTATTTATCAGGGTAAAAACTGTCATTGACATAAAAAATGTCTTTTTAAAGAGAGATTTGGCCAAGAGGGCTGCAGAAATTGTAGCAAATATAACATCACAGTTCTATAAAGATATTTTAATGGCCAAAATGTGGATACAATAACGCAGTCATAAAGATACATGCAAAACAGGCAATTTCTTCATCTTATATATAAGCCCTTCATGAGTCCTGTTAACTACAGTCTACTTACCAATACAAGCAAAGACATTACAGTTAGAAGAAACACAATCACTCTGGCACAGCACCTGCTAAACAGCAGCAGCCGGCCATAAGATAACATTACGCCAGCTAATGTTAGGCTGCGCGTCCTAAAAACCATTTCCCCCTGATAAACAGCTTGATTACATTTTCACATCTGTGAGAGTTTATTCGCTCCGAGTCTGAAGAAAGGTTCAGTAACACCAGATAACAGTAGCTAACTGCCACAAAAACCAGTCCTGTTTGGAGAGTCCTCACCTCAGCATCGCTGTCATCGAACAGAAGTGAGCTTCTCTCGCTCATCGACTAATTTCAGACTCTCTTCACAAAGTTTCCCGGCCTCCTCCAGAGTGAATACACATGGACGCTTCATGACGCAAACAGCGATCTGAGAGCCTGCACTCACTGGATGACTTGGGAGTAAAAACGTAAAATATCAAAAAACATGTAATTAACACATATCTGCTTTTATTCCAAATTTGACTGATTTATTGAATAGCAAAATATGTCAAAATGTAATGTGTACAAAAGCATTTGGATACACAAACAGTAGTAGACACGTGCGGGCCGGCCAAAGCCGTTGTGGAAAACGGTGGCTGAAGGTGGCGCTGTGGGGTACAGAGAAGAAAAACAAACAGAACATGAATTCATTTAAATCTTTTTTTTTTCCGTACAGTAACCGTGTGATTCGTCGACTTCTGTGAGCCGTTACAGCTCTAGACTCTAGGTTGGTTGCTTGCTTGCTGCTAATAGACTTGCATCAGTTTATGTTAGCTAACTAACGACGGCACTGATAACGCAGTGGAAAACAAGGAAACTCGAACTAAAAAGCAGCCTGACAGCTCACGTTTCTACTGCCCCTGGCTGCAGCAATGAGTTTTATGAAACAAGGATATATTATCCACTTTCACTCTGTCTCTTAAGCAGTAAGCACTTCTTCATTGTTGGCTAGCTGCACTGAGAAGGGAAACTGCAGCTGTCAGCCATTAGAGCACTTTTTAAATGAAGCCTGTGCAGAGGAGGACCGGTTTGACTCGGTGCACTGCTGGTTCTCTGGACCAACACGCTCAGGTCGATGCTGTCCCCTCTGTGTTGGATCTTTCCTCGTCACGTTGGGTGTACGGCCGAACAGCGCAATCAGCTGACAGAGCAGATGTTCACAACATGCGATCAGCTCTATACGGTAAATCGTCTCCTTTACCAAGCACATCCAACCAGTTTACAACATAACAGGGCTCCGAATCAAGAACGTGAACAGTAATCACACCACAAACTGAAGTTTCCTACCGAAGCATGATTGATATATCTGACAGGCCAAAAACAAAAGTAGAGCCTCTGAGAAAGAGATGCCATTCTCTTTGGAAATTCTTATCTTACATCATCTCACTCAGTAGATGACTTCATGCTACAGTTGTTGCCAAGAGTTTTGGGAATGACACACTTATTGGTTTTTGGTGAGTTTGCTGCTTCTGTGGTCTTAGATCTTTTGTCAGATGTTGAGATATTGAAGCATACTTACAAGCAAGTAAAAAGGCTTTTATTGACAGTTACATATTTGCAGTGTTGGTCCTTCTTTTTCAAGACCTATGCAGTTTGCCCGGGAATGTTGTCAATCAATGTCTCGGCCAAATCTCATGATTAAGAGCTGGAGAGTTTTCTGGCCATGGACCCAAAAAAATGTTTTGTGCTAGTGGTTGATCGCCCTAGCACTGCACCACCGCGCTGCACCGCCGCGCTGCACCGCCGCTGCACCGCCACAAAGAGGATTTCTAGCCGTTAGCTACCAGAACGGATCGGTATGATCTCATTGCCACTAGCAAGCAGTTGTTCAGTATCGCTGGTTGTCCATTTGGTACTGAGGGGAGACACTTCCCCCGGTCGTCTTTTTGGCACCGAGGCCTTCTCCAACATCGGTGTCTGACCTCACAAATGCGCTTCAGGAAGAATGGTCTAAAATGCCCCAAAACACTCCTAAACCTTGTGGAAATAATTTCCATAAGAGTTGAAGCTGTTATAGGTGGGCCAGCGTAATATTAAACTCTATGGATTAAGAATGGGATGTCACTCAAGTTCAGATGCATGCGAAGGCAGATGAGCAAATACTTTTAGAGATATAGTGGATGAGGTTTTTTAGATTAGGGCTGCATTGTGTAAATTAGTGTTTATACATGTGGTGTTTCATGCCCACTTTAGCTTGCCTGAGACTCACAATGGCCTCTTCAAAATAACCAAACTCCTCCAATATTTTTTCCTTTGCTCAGTGCCTCTTTTGCACACCTAATACTGATTCAAATGTTTATACAATACCACTCAAAGGTAAAGATTTTACCAAAATATAGATCCTCAGTTTGGGACAATGAGGATGGATGCACAAATACTTGGGAGGGTTGCGTCAAGAAAGGCTTAAGGTGTAAAAATCTGCCAAATCAAATATGTGGATCCACTATTGTTGTGACTCCTTGAGAAAAATGGTTCAACCGAAAGAAGCTTAAGAGAGTCTGAGACAGCCAGGACTAATGAAACTCACCAGGGTTTGCACAGAATGTTAACACGAGCTGAAGTTAGTTTGTTGCTTCCAATTGTTTTTGTGTAAGGTTTTTTTTTTACATTGTTTATCAGGCAGCAGTAAGATGGTTCAATGAGCTTCTCCCAAGAGAGCCTGGTCAGGATTTACACCAGGTGTGAGCAGTTAATTTTCTCTAGGGGCCCAATGAGAAACCTGGACTTTTGTCCCCAGACGGCGTCCATCCCACTTTGGATGGAGCAGTTCTCATTTCTAGAAATCTGGCCAAATTTATCAAACCCACCAAAATATGACTATTCAGGGTTGACACCAGGAGTTGCTTCTCTGCTCCCCATAGAAACGGTGCCTGCTCCCAGACCAACAAAAAACAGACTAACAAACAAAATTTGAACCATTAGAGAAACAATTATTCAAAATCATCTCAAAGATTTATCTTCATGTTCGGCTGCTTTCAGCACTGCTGGTATTTGTTCAGATTCTCTCTGATTGATCTTTTGGAGTTAACTTCAATAGTTACTTCCTCCAAACCATCAACATGTTTATTAGATCCCATTGCTACTAGACTGTTCAAAGAAGTCTTTCCATTTATTGATGCTTCAATCTTAAAAATGATCAATCTGTCTTTATTAGTTGGCTATGTACCACAGGCCTTCAAGGTGGCTGTAATTAAACCGCTACTTAAAAAGCCATCACTGACCCAGCTGTCTTAGCTAATTATAGGCCAATCTCCAACCTTCCTTTTCTCTCCAAAATCCTTGAAAGAGTAGTTGTAAAACAGCTAACTGATCATCTGCAGAGGAACGGTTTATTTGAAGAGTTTCAGTCAGGTTTCAGTATTCATCACAGTACAGAAACAGCATCAGTGAAGGTTACAATATTTATAAAATTAGAAACATCCTTTCTCAGACTGATGCTGAAAAGCTAATCCATGCATTTATTACTTCTAGGCTGGACTACTGTAATTCATTATTATCAGGCTGTCCTAAAAGCTCCCTGAAAAGCCTTCAGCTGATCCAAAATGCTGCAGCTAGAGTACTGACAGGGACTAGAAAGAGAGAGCAGATTTCTCCCATATTGGCTTCTCTTCATTGGCTCCCTGTTAAATCTAGAGTAGAATTTAAAATCCTTCTCCTAACATACAAAGTCTTGAATAATCAGGCCCCATCTTATCTCAAAGACCTCATAGTACCATATCACCCCAATAGAGCACTTTGTTCTCAGACTGCTGGCTTACTTGTGGTTCCTAGGATACTTCAGAGTAGAATGGGAGGCAGAGCCTTCAGCTTTCAGGCCCAGTGCTACAAGAAGTACAGGAAATATGTTATTACGCTGTTATAAGATATAACGGGTAACTGCATATGGTCTCAACCTTTGGTCACTCGTGCCAATGTCAAAAACGTCGGTTTCAATGGTGCAAGGAGCGCAAATCTTGGGCTGTGGACAATGTGAAACATGTATTGTTCTCTGATGAGTCCACCTTTACTGTTTTCCCCACATCCGGGAGAGTTACGGTGTGGAGAAGCCCCAAAGAAGCGTACCACCCAGACTGTTGCATGCCCAGAGTGAAGCATGGGGGTGGATCAGTGATGGTTTGGGCTGCCATATCATGGCATTCCCTTGGCCCAATACTTGTGCTAGATGGGTGCGTCACTGCCAAGGACTACCGAACCATTCTGGAGGACCATGTGCATCCAATGGTTCAAACATTGCATCCTGAAGGCGGTGCCGTGTATCAGGAAGACAATGCACCAATACACACAGCAAGACTGGTGAAAGATTGGTTTGATGAACATGAAAGTGAAGTTCAACATCTCCCATGGCCTGCACAGTCACCAGATCTAAATATTATTGAGCCACTTTGGGCTGTTTTGGAGGAGCGAGTCAGGAAACGTTTTCCTCCACCAGCATCACGTCGTCCACAAATGACCGAAACTGGCGTACCATCAGGTCACAACTGCTGATGTGGATGCCTGCCAAAACTACCTGAATGCAGGCTGACACAGGAAGTCAGTGTAGCCTACTCATTAAATCAGTGTTGTTACAATTGTACAAATCTGGACAGTTGGAATAGTGTCTTCTTTCTTTTAGGATGCTGGCCTGTGTTAAAAAAAAAAAGTTTGATGACAAATGAGGGTGAGCTTGGGGGCCCCCTGGCCCCCCGGGGACCATATGCTGCCGCATATGTTGCCCATGCCTCGGGCCTCCTCTGTCCAAAGGCTTATGGATGTGCTGTCTGTGAAGATGCCTTTGTCTTGTTAGTTTCATAAATCATATAAGACTTGCAAAATTTTTTTGAGTAAATTTTGAATCACTTTACAAACCAGTGTTGTTGTATTTGTAGCAATACGTAACTGAACGAATAGGTTACATAAC
>JAMQGT020000072.1:0-109045 GCA_024447675.2 Pterophyllum scalare
AAATACCAGCAGTGCTGAAAGCAGCCGAACATGAAGATAAATCTTGGAGATGGTTTTGATGGTTTAACTTTTTCTTTTCTTTAATTTCTCTTTAATGTCTAAATTTTTATTTGTAAAGACGTGGGAGTTGATCTCCTCCCCTGGAGGGGGCTGCATTGGCTTCTTTGGCATGGGGTGGGGGGGACTCTATGGGGGTCGGGTGGTCCTTGGGTGCCCGGCACTCTGGAGCCCTGCCGCCGGCCTGTACGGGGGGCTGGCTGCTGAGGGGACTGGCTTCTCATCGCCTCGGGATCTCTGGGGCCCTTGCTCCTTCGCTGGGGGGGCTCTGTCTGGGACCTCCCTCTCCCGTCTGCTGGGGTGTGCGGTTGTCTTTGGAATGAGTGGCTGTAGTGGGCTGCTGGTGGCCTGGGCTTCCTGGGACATTCTTGCCCGCATCTAGCTTCTGATGGGCAGAGCTGCGGTGTTCTGCCCTCATTGGTAAGTACATTTCATGACACAAAACACTCACGTAATCATAACACAAAATGGTTGGTTTGTGTAACCATGCTGCTTCTCCTTTTTTTGTTTTGTTTTGTTTTGCCCACACAATTTTAATTTTGCAGATATTGACAGTATCTTTTATGTTTTAACAAAGTGATGAATTATTTGGTTTACTTACTGGTGCTATTTCTTATTTCTTCTTTCTATTTTCTTCTTCTTCTTTTTTCTTCCTCTTTCTTTCTCCCTTTTTCTTTTCTTTTTCCTAAGCCTGTCAGGTCTGGCACAATTTGTCACACAGTATGTTAAAAATAACTATAATAAAATAAAGGGAGACACACTCACAAGAGGAACCTATAGAGAACCTATAGAGCTCATCTTGAAATAGAAAATATGTTTGGCACAAAAATGCATTTAGATCACTGCTCTGTTTGCAAGATCTGCCAGACATGACAGGCTTTAAAAAAAAAAAAAGAAAAGTTAAACAAGTTTCTATGTTATCTTGACGCTATGTCTTGTTCAGTTGAGGCAGATGGAAGAGAAAATGGTATCGCAGTAGAAGAGAAGGAGTGGGTGAACTGTAGGGCTGTGCAGGCAGGGCAGGTGTTAACCCTAGACTGCTGCATTCAAAATCGACTACTACGTCTCCTTCCAGTAAGACATTTACTCACAAGTGGGATGGGCACATCTGCCGACACACTCAGACTGCCCCCTAGTGTTAAATTTGATAAATCTTGGAATTAGACCATTTGAAGAGACACTCTGTATCTCTATATTATATTGTTACGAGCCACTGACATCAAGACAAGAAAACTCCTTACCATGCATGGAGGGTTTCACCCCTAATCCAGCCGTAACAAGCTCTGAGCACAAGATTGAAAGACCCCAGGTGCAGGCTGTGCAGAGATGCCCCTGAGACAATCCAGAACATAACAGCAGGGTGCAAGATGCTAGCAGGCAGGGCATACATGGAATGCAATAACCAAGTGGCCGGCGTAGTATACAGGAACATCTGTGCCGAATATGACCTGGAAGTCCCGAGGTCAAAATGGGATACACCCCCAAGGGTACTTGAGAATGACAGAGCTAAGATCCTGTGGGACTTCCAGAGACAGACAGAAAAACTTGTGATGGTTAACCAACTGGACATCGTAGTGGTGGAAAAGCTGAGTAAGAAGGCCATGGTGACAGATGTAGCAATACCAAGTGACAGTAGTACCAGGAAGAAGGAACACGAGAAGCTTGAGAAATACAAAGGGCTGAGAGAAGAGCTAGAGAGGATGTGGAAGGTGCAGGTAACAGTGGTCCCTGTTGTAACTGAAACTGTTTGACCCCCAAACTAGGAGAATGCTCCAGCAGATTCCAGAAACAATATCCGAGATCTCTGTCCAGAAGAGCGCAGTCCTGGGAACAGCTAAGATACTGCGGATGTTTGTTAAAGGCTTAATTTAAAAAGTGATCAGTAACCAAAGTTGTTAGGTGCAGTTAAATATGCAGGTATTTGTAGAATGGGACATTGTCTCTGTACACCACCACAGTGGTTTTTAAATCAAAGAGTCAAGATGTGACTGAAATGCAGAGCTTTAACTTTAATTCAAGGGGGTTGAAACAAAAGTACATTAACTATTTAGGAATGAAGCCATTTTTATACATAAGCCTCCATTTTCAGAGGCTCAATTCAGAGGATAATTGACTGTCAGGCAGTTTTGTGGACAGGTGAAACCTGTTCCCTCGTTATTCCATGACGAATTCTGATGAACAACCTGGAAATCTGGTGAACTTGCATTTGGTAGATTTTGTCAGATTTATGACTTCAACTGAATTCCAAAGAGATGTCGGTGTAAATGAAAGGAAGCTATCATTAGGCTGAAAAAACAAAACCCGTCAGAGAGAAAGCAAAAACTGTAGGAGCGGCCAAATCAATAATATGCCACATTCTTAAAATGAAGGAATGCACTGGTGCGCTCGGCAACACCGAAAGGCCTAAAAGACCACAGAAGACAACTAAAGTGAATGACTGAAGAATTATTTCTTTGGTTAAGACCCTTCACAACATCTCAGCAAAGTGAAGAACTGTCTCAAAGAGTTTCCAATCAAGCGATGTCTTCATGAATAAAAATATAGAGGGTTTAAAATAGCATGCAAACTAGTAGTAAAGGAACAGCTCTGTCATCCAAAGAATACCATATAATCTGTCATCTGCTGGATAAATTCTGAAGTGTAAAATTCAGCCAAATGCTGCAAAACTGATCTGACCTTATTTACTTGTTTATACTTCACTCTGCATTTAATCATTAGTTGTTATTAATCTCTGCCTCTCTTCCACAGCATGTCTTTTGTCCTGTCTCTCTCCCTCCAGCACCAACCGGTCGCAGCAGATGACTGCCCCTCCCTGAGCCTGGTTCTGCTGGAGGTTTCTTCCTGTTAAAAGGGAGTTTTTCCTTCCCACCATCACCAAGTGCTTGCTCATAGGGGGTTTGTGCAGTTCCTCATCAGTCTTGGAAGATTTTTTTTCATCTTTAATGTATTTTAAGTTACACCAAACTTAATATTTGTAAAACATTGAAACGTTTATTCCACCTTTGTTAAAATTATATTCAAATTTGATTTAGAGTGTTATTCTTTATTAAAAATATATACGATATGTACATATGACATAATCATTATTATGAAAAAACACATTTACATAGAAATATGGCAAATGTAATAATTTCCCAGGTGATATTACAGGTACTGTTGGAGTGACATATACATTTTTTTTGTCTTTCTCCTGAGAGACCATTAAGTAGACCAGCTACTATAAATATCATTCACATGTTTTTTCCTGAGAACAATTTAAACAATTCATTTGTGAATGTTGTTCATTTAAATATTTCCTTTCAAGTCCGATCACTGTTTAATGAAAGTCTTAAACCAAGTTTCCAGAGATCTCTCAAAAGGCAGCCGTCACGGGTTAAGAGAAGGTTGTTGAAGCATTTGTTGAGGAATTTCCCATCAGATGTTGGTGCGACTGCACCATTTGAAACAGACTAGCTTCAGCGCATTCCTCTAACCTCCCAGCAGCAGCAGCAGCAGCAGCGGTGAGTGCGAAAAAAGAGGCACTTAATTACCAGAATACATTATTGTCTTTAACCATTAAGTCTGTTTTAAATGTATACACCTATTTTTTCAACACTAATGTGACTTGTCACAGCAGGAAAAGCATGTGTGTAATGAATAACCTTAATGATGGCTGAGTTACTGGAATGAATCACACCTGTGTGTTTCCTGCTATAAGGAGTCCAAATGTCTGCTGTAAAATCATTACATTCACATAAAACAAATGACATATATATATATATATATATATATATATATATATATATATATATATATATATATATATATATATGTGATGTGTGTGTGTGTGTGTGTGTGTGTGTGTGTGAGTGTGTGTGTTAGTGTAGAGCATAAACTAAAGATAAAACTATGCCTCCAAAAACAGCTGTCCAAAGCTGTTGTTTTGATGAAAGAAAGGATGGCAAAATATATTTAGTTTTGAACAAGTCATTTCAGTTTCTCGTGCTCTAAGTGCCATTAGATTTGCCTAGTGAAAGTGAAAGTGTCTGTAAAAGTGGTGGAAAAAAAAGGCATCTCTACCTCACAATTTAGAACACAAACAAAACAAAAAGTGCATTTTAGTTCAGCTCTGCACCCGAATTAACACTAAATTTAATAAATACCCAATAAGACGCTTCTTAGCTATCCTACTAATGAGCACACGGAGCGAAATATGCAAACAAGCCGAACCACGAAAATAACCTCTACCCTTGAATTTCGTGAAATGCTGGTCACATAAGGCATGTTAACAACCATCATCCATGGGAATAAAAATCTTTTGTCTTCAAGCGTTTCATTGGCGTGTGAGAATGAGCATGTGTGTAAGGTTCATTTCAGTAGCTTGGACTCTCTTCATCACATCACATGCCTTAAAACAATAAAAAAATGAAGCAGACAATAAAATCAATCTGAAAACATTATAAACTCTAGTTACTTATGTCCATGAGGCAGTCCAATAATCAAGAGTGTCCATAACACACACTGTGATGGTTTCGCCTTACGGTTGTGACTGAGGTTGAACCATGTCTGTGTGAGGTGTGGGGCTACTGTGGGATACATAGGGATGCTATGTTCATTGTAAGCAGGTGGGAGATCATCAGGTTTAAATTCTAGCTGAAATAGAGAAAAACACAGTTAAAAATTACGTCATAGGAAAAGCACACCGATGTATGTGTGGTGCTTTATTTTGTCAGAAAGTGTTGCAGACAAAATCATAATCACCTCATTGTAGGAAGGTGGGGGTCCAGGGTAGACTGTTGTGCTGTACCGTGGCGGTCTGAGGTCATCGCCATCATGCTGGTCTTCACTGTCCTGCTGTGACATACTCCTGGGGAAGGGAATGAAATATATGGACTGTAGGCGACCATCCTGCTCGCTGCGTCTTATGGCCTCTCTTGTTATCTGCTCCTCCCTCAGGCGACTACATGCTCTGCAGAAGGTGGTGCAGAACATGATGGCGAGACCAAAGCCCAGAATGCCCAGGAAGACCCTTGGAGAAAGATCGAGTTGTGAAGAAAGTGGAGGATAGGTCATCTGAGAAGTCTGATCACTTTTTTAAAACTGCTCGATCCCAGACTTTTCCGGTGGTGCAGGGAAGATATTTATTACTTTGCTGCTTTAATAATGTCAGACAAAAATCAAAAGCATTCAAAAGGAATTTATCAATGAAAAGAAATGTGTCTTACTCTAAAAAGGTACTGTACTGCATAAACATCCTTAGACCTGGTGAATGGACTCTTAATGGGCCAAAACAATGAAGGAGTAACAGCCACAGATGAACCTGAAAGACAAACAGGTAAAACACTGATTTTTGTCATCAGTGATTCAAAAACAGCCTCTGTGTAGCTGGTTAACCTTTAAAGGTTTAAGAAGAACGACTTTTACATGCTTGTTTTATAGACTTCGATCAGGCCGTGCTAACACCCTTTCAATAAAAGAAATTTAATGTTTAGATCCTCTTCTTGTACCAGTTGGAAATTATGTATAATTTGAACTTTAAACCCATCACTGTTTTGTCATGGGTGCTATGAAATCACCAAGAAACTTTTATTGCCTGTCTCGGCTGTAGAGATTGACGGTTGGATAGATAAGAGTCTTTAGAAGCAGTTTTGCTGTACTTCAGTAACCTTTTATGGTTTGCAGTCATTTAGTTTAACTGTTCATGGTAGGGACATGATGTTTGCACTTGTTCCACAATACTTGTGAACTAATCATGAGCAGGAATATTATGTTATTGGATGCCATAAGGAGGTTAAAGGTATCAGTATTAAAGCCTGATAGAAAATGAAATTAAGCACAGTCGAGCTACATCACATTCAGTGAAACTGTGTTTTCTGTGAAACTGTGGATCAGAGAAGTGAGATGGATAACTGATTCCACAAGCACAAGTCTTTGATTTGATGTTAAATTATGTAAACAATAATGTACATGGCTGTAAATGTATTGTATGTCTCATCAGAACTTGAATGTCTCACACACTGTTTATTAGGTATGTATCAAATGAACCTTGCATTGTATTACATTTGCAAACAGTTGAGTTTTTCATGAGTAAATCATAATGTAAGAGCTATTTATTAAATAATCATTCACCACTGGAGGGAACGGGAATGCAGATATTTTTCTAATTTATTTTCTATATAAGGTGGCATTGAAAACTCAAAATATTAATACAGGTGCTGCATCAAGCCAAAAATTAAGGTATCCACAATACAAACAACATTTTCACCCCCCCCCCCCCAAAAAAAGTGGCCCAAAGGTGAAAAAAGGGCTGTTGGTCAACTGAATAACAACCTTGAATTAAGTAGGTCACTGTGTTAGACCAGGTCTTTAATGTGGGCTCAGTTACCAAAGTTATGTTTTTGCCAGAGTTATATAAATATTAACGTTTGCTAAAATTGTAATGCAGAGAGGGAGCTAAATTACAAGATAAGGATCAGAGTGCCCGGACTCTTGGATCAGAGAATTTGAAAGAATGATCATACGGCAACAACAGCTCTGTGTACAGTTTTGAGGTGATCTAGCATTACAAGCTTTTATAAATTATTAAACAAAAGACCAGAAAACATTACATGAGAAGTAAGCGAGGTGAGCACATGATCAGTGAGCACAGTGGGAAAGGAGCCCAGTGGGGACTTCTAAAACAAACAACTTCCAACTTCATTTGAGATGTTTTGAGTTTGAGATTCAGGTCGATCAGTTTCCAGTAACTGAGCAGAAAATGTCAAAACCAGGAATCAGAAGCAAAAAAGGTCAAGTATGCGCTCTTACCTTCAGTCCAGCCACGACTTCGCTCAGGTATGAGACTGGGAGGGGAAAGTCACCGGAGCAGAGTGCAGTCTTATTATGAGTGTCCTGATAAGGGGCGGAGTGTACAGTGTGTCCAAGCTTGGGGCAAGTGCAAAGAAGGCATGTTCATCAGAAATACACTGAGAAAATGCAGTCTTCTTAATTGTTAGCAGTGTTTGAGCCTTTACTCATCTTATACACACTATAAAATCTGCACAATATGATTATATGCAGACTTAAATGAACTTCTGTGTGTTTTGTCAGTTGATCAGTGTCTTTTATTAGCATGTGCTAAAGGTGCATCAAAAGAATTTATGGCAGCATTATAAGTTTTAAAGAAACAGCCACCTTTATCTATAAGAACTTAGCTGAAAGGTATTACCTAAGAAACATGAGCGATGAGAGGAAAACAGCAAAATAAATATTTTTATAGATGAATCACGAGTTAACTCTTGTGATTCATCACTATTCACTTTGAAATAATGTATTAAGCACTTCAGTGTGTACTGTAGGTGATATTGGTACCAACGTGCAGTTAATAATATGGGAATTTTGGAATCCTCCAAGCGGTAAACATGACCCTGCCAATGTAAGTGATGCATGTGCATCTGTTTCTTCTCATTCACCTTTATTTACTTGTTTATACTTCACTCTGTATTTTATTTATTATTAATCTCTGGCTCTCTCCACAGCATGTCTTTTGTCCTGTCTCTCTCCCCTCAGCCCCAACCGGTAGCAGCAGATGACTGCCCCTCCCTGAGCCTGGTTCTGTGGAGGTTTCTTCCTGTTAAAAGGGAGTTTTTCCTCCCACCGTCGCCAAGTGCTTCATAGGGGGTGTTTTGACTGTTGGGTTTTCCTGTGTTATTGTAGGGTCTTTACCCACAATCAGAGCGCCTTGAGGCGACTGTTTGTTGTGATTTGGCGCTATATGGATAAAATTGAATTGAATTGATTGAATGTGTAGAATGGTGAACTTGGACATCTGGGTTCTTGTCTTGCTAGTTTACTTTTGCAGTCTTCCGTAGGTGAAATGTGTGGGGATGACTGTCTTGTCTAATATAAGTTGGCCATGTTTCACTCCCACGTAATAAGAACATGTGCCTTGAAGATACTGACCTTTGTACTTAATAAAATTTTCCCTTTCCATGTATGGTCTTTTAGATTACCAAAGGTAGATGCTGCCTTTCCAATGAGCTTTCCAGTTTCAACATCGAGATGTGGTATGTTGGCAAACGTCGATCCAAGATAGCAGAAATGATTCATAATAATAACAGATCACTTTAGTTTTTGAGATGCTGATTGTTCCACCCAAATGAAGAGCAGGCTGAAGCAAACAAATCACATAGAGGACGTGAATCATCCTAGAAAGACTGCATCATCTGCAAACAGAAATCTGTGTATCAGGAGAGTACGAGTCTTTGTTTTCACTTTTAGTCTGGCCAGGTTGAATGGAGAACTATCTGATCTGGTACACAATGAGATCCCAGATGGGAGATGTGGCCTGTACACAGCTCTGCTTTGTGCCATTCTGTATCTCAAAAGGGTCAATGCCATGTCTTCAAAAGTGACTGCGGCTTGCATACCATCACGAAATGAGAAAATAATAGATAACGGTACACATGGGCAGTCGACAATCTGAAGAATGACAAAATGTGCTGCTCTATTCACCATGTTGAATGCTTTGGTGAGGTTGATAAAGGCCTTCACCAAAGGTTGGTTCTGTTCTACTACTTTCTCCTGTAACTGTTGGAGAGCAAAGACCATATAGATATGGTAGACTGTGGTTTTCCGGGACCAAGCACTTCCTTTATGCCACTACACATACCATGTAGGTTGTCCAAGTTGTCACAGTCTTGAATTTGTGATGACAAATCAAACCAGTATTGTTGCAGGCACTGAATGAGACAGGCTTTGGGCATGAGCCCTTACAAGCTTCAGACAATCACTGCTTGCCTGGGGCAGATCTTTGGAGTATCCCAGGTGGGCTTTCCATTTTTCCTCGATGGCAGGGTAGAGGATGTCTACAGACAATGCAAACCAGTAGGGTTGTTTGTGATGAACAATGCCAATAGAGTTTTTAGCACTTCTTGTTGTTGCACTGCTGAGGGCCTTCCACTGAGAGGACGGAGACATTTCAGTAATATCTGCAGGGTAGATTCAATACTTGACTGGAAGTTTTCAAAATTGTCAGGATGATTTAAGGCTGAGGTGTTTAGTTTTTGGTGCTGGTCATAATTGGTGAACCTTTTTAGGTCAAAAAGTGATCTTACAGCAGACAAGGGCATGGTCTGTGTCACATTCACCACTGTGCATAGTGCAGACATGACTCAAATCTACGACAGAGTATGTGATGTAGTTGCTGCCAATGTTTGGAGCAAGAATGATGCCAGGTAACCTTGCTGCATACATTATTTTACCAATGGCATGTGGGCCTAGGACTTGTTCCCAAGCTCAATTATCTGCATCCCTGTGAGCCCCCAGAATCACAGAAAGTGTATTCTTTTACACAGATTGAGCGTTGATCTGCAAGCCGCATCTCAGTAAGAACTGCAATATCAATGTTCAATTTGTCCAGTAGTCTGGAAATGCAAGCCATTTTCTGTAGGTCTGATTCTAAAGAATTAGAATTCAGAACTAATATTGCAGGTGGCAAGGGTTAATCAGGTGTTATGTGTACGGGAATATTCAGGAGTACATGGACTGGCATTGGCTTTTTAGCACGCCTTTTCTAGCACTTTATCTGGATTGGGGCACACAGGCCATTCCTGAACTGGACTGCGTGGTCGTATGGTTAGCTGCTGGAGCAATCCTAGACACCAGATTTGAGATTTGACAAAGACCATCTTAACCATAGCACTGGCTCGTAAGCCTGGGCAAAATATTACAGAGAGCACGCTTGCCCTAGGTCAAGCACTCTTCTTTAGTCCTGTAGAACTGCTTGTGGCAAGAGGTGATGAAGTTGCCCAGCAAGTATCACAGAATATAAATCTTCTGTTGGACTTTACTCCCTCAGCCTTACTCCTCCCAGAGTTACGCACAAGGCAGTGCGGGAATGTGATGGTCATTGGCTCAGATTAGCTCATCTGCCCTTTGTCAGATTTTTGCTTTTATTCCTGCTGGGTAATAAACACCCTCCTCACTGGAAAAAAATAAAAATAAAGCTGGTGGGGGAGCCGGTGAGCATTTTTTCCCCTTCAGGTGCTTTCATTATGTCAATGTCACTGTCAATGTCAATTTTATTTCTATAGCACATTTAAAAACAACATTTTTGACCAAAGTGCTTTACAAGTTTAAAAAAATAAACAAGATAATTCCATAGGTGAATAAAATAGAATAAAGCATAGAACATAAAAACAAACAAACAAACAAATGCAATAAATATGATGCAATAAAAAACTAAAACTAACACACTAAAACAAGAGACACCACAACATAAAACCTGATGGGACTCAAACTAAACTTGAATTAAAAGCCAAGGTAAAAAGGTGAGTTTTTAGAGAGGATTTAAATGACTGTATGGACTCAGCAGTACAAATATAAAGTGGCAAATTATTCCACAGTCTAGGGGCTGCGACTGCAAAAGCCTGATCCCCTCTATGGTTAAAACGAGACCTCAGCTGCACGAAGAGCATTTGGTTAGATGATCTCAGTGCTCTTTTAGGGTTATATAGTTTGAGCAGCTTAGCCAAATAGATGGGTGCTATTCCATTTAAGACTTTAAAAGTAAAAGTTATATAATTTCAGCTGTATATGTCGTTTAAGCCCCAGCAGCTGGATAGGTTGACCACCCTAGTCCAGTGTTTAACTCAGATCAGTGAGTCCAGTAATTACCTTGTTTTAAATGCCAGTAAGACTGAGAGTATGATTATAGCTCCTCCTGATCTATATCTGAAAATCAGTCAGGCTCTTGCCTCTTTTTGTTCCACCGCTAAGTCCAGTATCTGTAATCTTGGAGTAATATTTGATTCTTCTTTGAGCTTTGACTCACACATAAGATCTCTGTCTCGTTCCTGCTTCATTCATTTAAGGAACATCTCTAAGTTATGACATATGGTCTCTAAGGCTGATCTGGAAAAAAATATCTATGTATTTGTGTCTTCGCGTTTAGATTATTGCAATGCCCTGTTTACTGGCTTGGACAAATCATCTCTTTCATGTCTCCAAGCAATACAAAATGCTGCAGTCAGATTATTAACAAATTCTAGCAAGCAAGCTCACATTACTCCGATTTTATATTCCTTACATTGGCTCCCAATCGATTTTAGGATTCATTTTAAAATTCTCATTTTCACATACAGGGCATTAAACGGCCAGGCTCCTGATTATATTTCCCAGCTTCTCATAAAATATGCTTTTCGCTGTCTTCGTTCGCAGGCTCAGAATTTGTTAGTTGTTCCCCGCACACGACTTAAGACTAGAGGGGACAGAGCCTTTCAGTCAGTGGCACCAAGGCTGTGGAACAGTCTACCTCTACATCTGTGCTAGGTTGACTGTGGATTCTTTTAAAAAGCAGTTATAAACTTTTCGTTTTAAAAATGCCTTGTGCTGAGAATTTTTATTGAATTTTTTAGTTTTAGTTATTATGGTGTTAAATTATTTTAGCTTTACATTATTGTTTGTTTGTTTTTTAGATATTATGGTGTTTAATTACTGTCTGTTTTTGCATGTACAGCGCTTTGTGACTACTGTCTGTGAAAAGTGCTAAATAAATAAAATTTACTTACTTACTTACTTTCAGAGCAGTTACATTAGCTGCTATTACCGACAGAGCAGTACACCATGCCAAGTGATGAATAGACAAACATATATATACTGAACTCACTTTACTATTACAAATTGTGATAATGTAGGCCAGTATTCAAGATGTACATCACAGTGTGTTATTACTTTCAGGTCAAATGGCAAGGAACTATAAACGCAAAACTGACCAGGCAACATATGATGGCGCTTTTGTACCGCAGGCATTGGAAGAACTTGACAAAGGAAAGTCTCTGAGACCTGAAGATACCAAACCATATAGTGGTCCAACGTTCCCGCACCTTGCTTTACGGTGAATCTGGGTAAGCCTTTGGGCTAACAGAAACCAAGATGTTACCCAATCACCATGTTAATGAATTTTCCTCTCACTCTAATAGAACACTATGCTGAGACAAACAAAAAGCGCATATTAGTTCAAGCAATTTTATTTGTCCAACATTCAATTCAACCAACACATATCTTTACCTTTTCAAAACAACAGTTTTAGCAGCGGCGGCATAAAAATGAAACAAATGCTGCTGTGTTGAATAAAAGAAAAATCATAACAAAATGTTTCTTACAGTGCTTTTTTCGGCAGGATTATAAATTAAAAAAAAAAAAAATAGAGAAACACAGATGAGTGGTGTTGGAATACATGTTTATCTTTTCAATATTAGAAATGTATGCAAACTGTGGAAAAATACTATCTGATATAAATATACACCGCTGTGATCTTGAGTTTTAATGACATTTAATTTATCTGCCCTGCATCTGAAAAAAAAGAGACTTCATACATTGAAAACTGACTTTAAACTTCACAGTTAAAACACACAAACTTGCACAAAAACACAGCAGACACAAACATCACTGGCAGATATATTCAGCCACCGTATCTACTCCCCTGCTCAGATTTTTTTTCTTCTTTTTTTTTTAAAACTTTTTTTTTTGGAAACAAACTCCAAGATCTTGTCTTGGGACAAAGGAAAAGAACTTTACAAAGAGCAATAGAACCTGAAGGGTCATTAAATCTATGTTATATCCTAAATCTTAAAAGGACTGTGTACTCACTGAGTAGTGTGCACTCACATAGTGCTTCATGCCACGCCTGTGCCTGTTTAACCCACAAAGTCCAGTTGATCTGACCGGTGTGATCACTCAGTAACATTCCCTGGCACAGTTAAACTCTTAAATGGTTAAACATACCGTGCCTGCTTTAAGAGTGATGGCCTCAGACGTTGTTCAGTAGGACTCTAATGTGATTGGTGTCCTCGCATGCATGGAAATCAAATCCTTTTTTAACGTAAGCAGCCTCCATAAAAAATCACTTTATTAGGTAACTAAGAAATCTAGACGTGTGAGGACAGCGCGCCACTGCTTCTGAGAAAAGTCCCCTAATAAGCCACACGATCGACAAAATCATGAACCTCATTGTGCGACACATTTTTAAAAAGCAGATGTGCTTGAAAGTAAGAGAGAGCGAGCGAGAGAGGAGGAAACTGAAGCGTACCTGGGGATGGTTGGTTAAACGCAGTGGTAGGGCAGACCAGCACGGGACTGGATAGGGAGTATAATTATAATAATATAGACACAGAGCAAAGTAACTGTGCCTACTTTGAGTACATCCTTAGAATGCTTAATTAGTTATGTCTGGCTCTGGAATGCATCTGTTTGCCACTTTTTTTGGCTGTAGTTTAAACAGGTGTAAATAAAAAACTCACTAGTATGGCCAGTCAGTTTTGGGGTACTAAATAATGATTAGAATGATCCACAAGCTTTCCCAAAGTAAGATGATCTTTTGTAACTTCTGGGACTGGGTAAAGCACTAAAATGAACCATCCAAGTTAAGTCAGGAGGTTTTTTTTTCCTATTAAAGTCTAAATTGAGCTGAAAAACATGATTACATCATCAAGCGTAATCTATTTTGTGGTTGGAATCCAAACCTCTGTTTCTGGTTGTAATTATTCACAACGGACATGTTTTTTGCCCCCCCCCCCCAAAAGTTACAAATCCTCATGAGTCACTCGGCGGTTGTGTTTGTCCAGCCAAGCCTGCAGAAGAGGAAGATTTTTGTCCATCCAGCGGATGTTATCCTCAATGGTCTCATAGGTCTGCTGGATGCACCTCATCTCCGAGCCCGTCTCCTCGGTCAGGGAGCCGAAGAAGCTTCGTACCTGAGGCAGTGCAACGGAGGGGAACTTAAATCCACATACTGGTTTTAAATTAGATCCACAAAGAGGTAGAAAATAGAAAAACAACAACATATAAGGTGAAAGCTATTAAAAATAATCATGAGGATGAAAAAATATAACCCTTTTTTTTTTAGCAATCAGATCTATACTTCTGCTCATTCAAGCATCACGCCAATCAGACAATAACAAAGGGACAAAACATGGCAAGCAGGATAAGATAAAAGGAACAAACTTGTAAGAGCGGATTGAAAATAATATTCTTGTTGTCAGAAAGTTAAAAATCATACTTTCTGATGAAAATGATGAAAGCCCATGTAGACACGCAGCCATACGTACCTCATCTAGCATCTCCCTGGTAGAGTACTGGTTAGTTACCCCAGTCACCATGTATGATATAGTGCTGGAGCCGAGGTCAAACCTGGGGCATCAAAGCAAACAAACACTACAGGTCAGATTATTTTAACCACTTAGAGAATTTCCTATTTTGCTAGGGAATTACTTCATATCAATTCATATTAATTAATTATTTTGTAAAAAAGAAAAAAAAAAACTAAATTTTTTGTATACAAACAAAGTATATGCTACAGGTGATGCTATAAATTTTAATTCTCTTGGCACATGCAGCGCTCTCTCCTGGCTAATCAAAAGTATCGTAAGTGCGCAAAACTATCATCGCTTGTCATCATGACGCATTCTTGTAGTCTAGTTTGATAAGGATGATGGTGTATTGTGGATCTTAAAAATTATATAAAAAATAAAAGCGTGCGCGCGTGTGTGTGTGTGATGGGCTGACTGACTTCTTGATAAGAGTGTGCCAGTTGGCTCTGAGGAAGTCCCAGCCCAGCTTGTAGCCGTGGAGGTTCTTGCTGACAGAAACGACCACATCTGGGAGGTCCTGAGTCTTCATTATCTCACCGCTGAGGCTCTGCTCCATCATCCTGCAGACGGAAAGGGAACGGCAAAGGGACAGCAGGGGTAATTACGTCCCCTTAGCTTTAGCTAAGAATTGCTGATGTGTCCTACTTTCCATAATCTACACACCACTTGAGCTTGTCCTGCAGTGGGCTAATAGCCATGGCAGTCTTCATGCGGCTCTTGACAGACATTTGCAGCGAATGGCGGTACTTCTCAAACAGGAAATCCCATCCCTCTGGCGTTCGGGCTCCAATCAAAAACACAGCCATTGTGATATCAACAGGAAGGCTAGAAACCAAGAGGGTTTTCAGTTCAGATGTTAATGCATACTAAAATAAGATTTCTGTTGTGTTATTTTTGACTATGACCCCCCAACCTCATGGTGCCATCAGAGTCCTTCCACTGGTTAAAGATCTCGGTGGCTTTGGTCACACACGGAGCATAGTTTCTGAAACAGGCGAACAGCAGCAGGTAACTCCTCAACACTCGCTGAGACACGGAACCAGAGTCGCTCCAATCCTGCTGATCAATCAGACCCCGGAACAAATCTACAATGTAGCTCTGGGAAACAGAAAGAGTTCACAATTACACCCACTGAGCATCCTGTATATTCAGGGTTTTCCTGCAAAGAGGAATTTCTGACAATTTTGACAGCTGATTAACTCTAAGTCATTGTGGGTCCCTGTTTTGTTCATCTTGTGATTACACGTACATGGGTAACAAGATGCCAGTGCTTTCACACTACGTCACTGAGCCACGTATGAGGTGCGAAGACAAGCCGCAATGTGCCAGCAAACTAACCTTCATCTGATTCTCCAGCACCTTCATGTCTCTCTTTTCCATTAGTTTGTAAAGCGGTACAAGTTCTCCAAAGCCCTGAGTCACAGCCATGATCTCAGTCTCTCTGGACAGGTAAAGAGACAGCTCCAAGGCCGTGTCCAACCTCACCTTCCCTATACTGAAAGACACAAGACAGACTTCAAGTCAACATCATGCCGCACTTTTCCCCTTTCTAGGATATGATTGTATCTTAAGATAAATTTAGACCTGACAAGCTGGAAGACATTGTGGATGAGGCTGGCACGGTCGTTGCCGCTCAGGGCTGTGTGATTGTGGTGCAACAGCTTGATAATAGAGTTCCACCCCTCGCCTGCATAATGAACCATGTAGTAGCCACTCATGTCCACATTGAACTTCACCCAGTCTACCTCCTCTGGCAGGTACAGGACATCTGAACAGGAAAGAAGAGTGAAGAGAAGCTTGTGGAATTAAAATTAAATAGTACAGCTCTTTTACTCACCAGTCCTTGTCTTAAGCAGAAAGCGGTGGATGGTGTTGGAGGCGCTGGTCTTGTATGTCAGAGGAATCTGCCACAGGAATCTAACCACACAAAATGATCATTAAAAAACAAAAGATAAGCAGCTGACAAACTGACAAAATGATACAAATTTCCTGCTGTGTGCTACACATGAGAAAGGGAATCTGATTCTCTCAAAACTGTCCAAAATTCATGGCTTAATGCTGTACATGAGAAAATACTCTTGACAGTTTACCCTTCAGTGAGGGAGGGACTGTCTGTCTTCAAGTACCGCTCCTGACTGAGCCTGACCTCCCGACCTCTGACCTCCACCGTGACCAGTGGGAAGCCCTCCTGCAGTGTCCAGGTGTCCATGATGGCCCTGACGTCCAGCTCATCACCAGAGTACCACTTCTGTGTATACACACAAACATTACACCATTAAAAACAGGTTTGTAACATTTGCTGCACTGTGTGAGAAACAGGAGCGTTGTAGAAATATCTGGGAAATTTAAAAAAAAAAAATCATAAAGAAAAACTGTGGGAAAAAAAAATCACAAGAGTTTATCACTAATACTAAAACATGTGCACAGTCAGAACGCTTTGTTGAACTTGGCTGCTACCGAGCAAAAAACAACTTACAGAAGCTCCAGACTGAGTTTTGCGTTTGGAGCAGAACTCTGTGTGTTTCAGTCGGCCTTCGTCCAGATTATCTGAGCTGCAGATCTGATGGTAAGAAGAAGACATTTAGCAGATAAATATATCATCAAGATGAAAAAGACACATCCATCCATCCATCCATCCATCCATCCATCCATCTTCTTCCGCTTATCCAATTCAGGGACGTGGTGGATGGCTGGAGCCTATCCCAGCTGCCATAGGCTGAGAGGCAGGGTACACACTCAGCAGGTTGCCAGTCTGTCGCAGTGCTGATGAAAAATCAGTCCTCTAATAACAGACCATACTAACAAAAGCACAGACACACACACACCACTCACATCAGTCAGGCTCTCCCACAGGTGGCTGTTCACAGTGTTTTGGTAGCTGTAGCGCTTCAGGTATCGGATGATGCCAATCTCAAAAGCCTCAGGAGTGAGGAAGTCCCGCAGCATATTCAGAATACATGCACCCTGAAAAAAGAAAAGAAAAAAAAAATATATCTATATATATATATATATATATATATATGCTCAAAAACTAACTATACAAAACTTGGATAAGTCCTTACACCTGTATTTAAGCATTTTGTTTCAGCTGCACAGTTTGGGTTCAGTTTTGGAAATAACAAATCTTACTGAATTTACCTCATGATGAAATACTAAGATGATCGGTAGTTTCAATATTGCATGCAAGTGCATCAACATGAAAGAGAATGAAAGAGGTGATCCTCTGACAGAGATAAGCCTAACCTTGTCATATGACACATCGTCGAACATCTCCTGGATCTGCGTGGGGTTTTCCACAGGGGTGGAGACTGGGTGGGAGGAGCTAAGGGAGTCTACTTCCATAGCCTCAAAACATTTTGCCAAGAAGAAGTCATCCTGGGAGAATGAGAGGATAGAGTCATCTTTATGCACATCTAATCCAGTGTCTTTCTGGTTATGTTAGTAAATAATTTCTAACTTTAACACGAGAGACGAAAATGGAGAGCTAGCAAAAATCAGCAAAAATGGAGACTGATCTGTGTGCTCCAGCAGGTCCTGGGATCACTCATTTCTAAATTAATTTTCAAGTCTCACCACGTGCAGTTCTGGGTAAGTGACGTTGAGGGAAATAAACTCCATGAACTTGGCGAAACCCTCATTGAGCCACAAGTCATTCCACCACTCCATCGTCACCAGGTTTCCAAACCACTGGACAGGGAGGAAAACATATAAGAACAGCATTAAACATTCAAGCTCATCTTTAACTTTAGTACTGTTACACTTCACTAAAGACCGAAAGGTCAAACAGACCTGTATCTATTGCACGTGCTACGCTCAAACCCAAAACTCTGCATTAGCCTTATGCCATCTGGGTTGCCTGCTCAACTTATTGCGCTAAATCAGCATCCCCTAATGCGTTACTTTCAATTTAAAAAAAAAAAAAGTACTGCAGCTACCTGATGTGCAAGTTCATGGGCGATGACCTTGGTGATGCCCAGTTTGTCAGAAGCCGATGACTTTTCAGGGTCAAAGAGGAGGCCGGTCTCTCTGTATGTGGTCAGTCCCCAGTTCTCCATCGCACCTGACTGGAAGTCAGGGATAGCAGCCAGGTCTGCAAGGGGAAAAAGTTAAAACTCAGTTGCACCTCACAGTCCAACTAGGTATACCTTAAGCTCTCCTTTGAAACATGTACTAACTCGTATTGTTGTTTAAATATCCTTCCAAACACGCCTCCATTTGTTATGCTCCAATTTTAGCACATTTGCATTTAAGAAGAGTTAAATATTCTATTTTGTTTGAACAGAACACTCACAATGTGAGACACCTGTGCTTAAATTTGATTTCCAGTGATTTCCACTGACCCTGTTTGGGAAGCGGGTAAGGAATGTCAAAATAGTCATCGTAGAAGTCCAACAGCTTGACAGCAGCATCCAGTGCAAAGGCTGTCTGGTCAATCTTCTCAGGAACAGCATAGACTGAAATCTGATGGGAATCACAGTAAAGAATAAGCATGCTGAGATTTCTCAGTTAAATACACACCTGTATCGAGTGTAGAGGTATAGAGTACCTGTACACAGTATTTTAGTCAAACTACTTTCTAAAAAAAGTATCTATAGTTTCAAAAAGAAGATAAAAAGCATCTGTTGTGCCTCTCACCTTGACACCGTGCTGGGTCATCTTGCTCACAGATGCGAAGTCCGACACAATGTAGGCAACCAGGTAGGTGCTCATTTTTACAGTGGTGTCGAAGTGATCCTCAAGCAAACTGCCTGGCAACTCCACTGTTTTGACCTGAGAAATGAAGAAAAGAAAGTAGAGGTCAGCTGTCACAGACCGGCTCAGTAGGTGACACGGAGGGAGTTTGTGACAAACGGGGGTTCGTCCGGGATCTTTAGACCCATTGATGAGATTAAAGTTGAGTCAGTGTCAATAGCTAACTTAGCTTGTGGTGTGCTAAATGCTTAGCTGAGCTGAACTGCTTTTTGAGTAAAACCTAAAGTAGTTATGATATTTAGCATTGTGACAATATCTTAGGGAGTTCCACATAAGATAGTATTCGTTTGGGTTGGTTACATTAAATTTGAATTGTTCTGTGGTTTTTGCTTGGCCCTCAAACCCATGTTATTCAAGGTTTCATGTCTTTTTAGGTGAGTTTAGCCACGTAAGTCTTCTTGAGCCACACAACCCCTCTCGTAGGCTTAAGTGGTTGATCGCAGTAGGAGACCAACCAAGTTTCTCTTTAGTGTGGCAGAGAACGTGGTTGAAAACAATGTCTTGGGATCATTTCCCTAATTTCTAGAAAGTTGCCAGTTTCTGGCTGCTTTTGGTTAATTTTTTAATCTCTTGTCTCTGGTGCATTGGTGCATACCCACCACAAGTATCTGTCTGAAGACTAGGGTTGAGATTAATATACAGTGAATAACTAGGACTGGGGAGCATGTGGCTGGTTCTTCACCAGTGTATTTGTCTCATCAATTTCCGGCCTTTAAAGGAGTCATGGTTTAACCATGTGGCAAGGCATAACTGGTATGGGTGTCAGCTTGTTTGATGTGCCAGGTTGTGTTGTAGCCATGGAAGGATTGTCAGCTAAGGCAGCTCACCTGTGTCTTCCAGGCTATAAAATATGGCCCAGATGAAGTGCTCAGTCTCTCTCTTCTACTCCACCTTGTATCAACCCATCGCTGATGTCTGTCTCTTGTTCTGGTTATGTTTAACCTTTTATTTAAGTAGAACTCTTGTGTGGACTCCCTCCTTGTCACCTACTCTGAGCCAGTTTATGACATCATCAATGTTGCAGATAGTGTGCACATATAGCTGTACATGCAGTTCTCAATGTAGTTCTTTTCAATAAATTTGTAATACTCATAATGACTTATTTGTGCTTAAAGTAAACTGGCATTAGTGAATCTACATTTACCTTTGGCATGTTGGATATGGCTATGTGGCGTGGCTCTCGGATAATCCGTATGGTGAAGTTGGCCTTGAAGGCGGGTTCATCAAAGCAGGGGAAGGCTCCACGAGCAAATGTTGCTTCAAACTGTGTGGATGCCAGGACTCTGAAAATGTAATTGGGCACAAATGAAAGTGGATTAAGGTGGGTTAATGAGGATTTTTAAGCAACAAATAATTATTAGCTTTTTTTCTTTGTGAAATTTCAACTTTTAATGGATTAAATTTACCATAAACTCTTTGTTTTCTGTTGCACAACGGAAGATTTTAGTTTAGTATCCTATAGTAACCAATGAAATCATGATCTTCCTTTGTTTCATTAATGTAATTGTCACAAGTGTAGTTTAGCATCGGTAAAATATTATTATATTTAAAAAGCTTCATGGTCTTACCTGACCTCCCCGGTGCTTGTGCGATAGCTGCTCTTGTAGAAACCGTGGTAACTGTCGGACAGGTTGGCGGCAAACGCCAACTGAACCTCATACTTCCTCCCTTTGGTCAGCACTGAATCTGACAGCAAGGCGAGCTGATGGAAGCGAGGATACTCCAACACCTGAAGGGGCTTAACGCCTTCGGGTGCCAGGAGGTGCACACTGGATATCTGCATTTGCTTAGCATGGAGAATCACAGTGTTGGTGTCTTCATGGACATCCAGCTCAATACGAACCACACCAGTGAAGTCGAGGGTGGTCAGGTTGGGGTGTAGACTTAAGTCATAGTGGACTGGAGTGACAGTTTGGGGGAGTCTCATGCGGTCCCAGGGGAAGGGCTGACCATTGGTGGCTATAGGGAGGTCTTTGGTCTTACCTTGGTTTGGTAACTGTGCTCCAGATGAGGGAGAAAAGGGAATGAACAGCACCAGCAGGAAAGGAGTCACTGTCATGGTGACAATAGAAGCAGGACCTGAAATACAATAACATAAAAATAATTTCAGCATTTCTCTGTTTGCTTGTAGTGTCACGCAGTAAATATCTAATACCTCAGTAATAGCTGCATTGTTTTTATAAAAGAAGCACTGAAGGCACTTTATAAAACTACACGAACACGATAAAGGACCGGGAAAGCATTACTTTCGATTTCGCACACACTGATTCATTTATAATCACGAATCACAATAAAAACGACTCATATTTTCAGAAGCCACAAAACATATTAGCTTATACTCTTACTATTTTAAAAAATTATGTGCGCTATATGCCAAAAATTGCTAACTTACCGCGTCGTCTCCTGCGCGCAATATCAGTAGAAATCATTCAAAAATGAAAGTGAAACACAAAAAGAGGGGGAATTGCATGCCGGGAGAAGCCGGAGGAAATGTGTCAGTGTAGCTACTTTAAACTACACCTCTGTAACTGTGCCTGGAAGATTCTTACATTCATGCTGTCTTGTCATGTCTGCATCTTATACGCACATTCCGAGAACTATGAGTTATAAAAACACACTGCCCTTTTTTTTTTTTTGCTCTTATCAAACAGATTTTTTTTAAGTTATTGATTATATTACTCCACCATGATAATAAAACAGGACAAATGCAAGAGCTACAATGACTCTGAGTATGAAATGGAAGGAATCGGGAACTTCCGTGTTTACAAAGCTCGCAGTAGATTTATTTAACCACTAGAGGGCGACATCGCTTTGATTTAAAGGTGCGTAAAGGCCATTTCTGTGCCTCTGGTTCTGCTTTTTAGTTGGTCCTCGTAGATTTTTACTATTGAGCCGACAATAAATAAAGTGACGATTATTTCTTTCCTGCAAAAAACAAACAAACAAAATCAATTCTGGATCAGATCCAGGTAGCAAACAGTGTATGTTTGGCTCAAATGTGACCTTCATCTGCAGTTCTGCAGTTACAGCCACATTACACAGGCTAAATCAGGCCGCTTAACTTAAACACAGACAGAATCACAGTTGTATTATGGCATTTGCACCACATCTGGCAAACACAAAACTTGCTGTAACACATGTCAAGCCCTCTCGTGACTTTTAGGATTTGTTTGGTTCAGCATAACATTTACCAGTAAAGTAAATGAGTCATAAATACCAAAATTAGCTCAGATCAGACCCCTATGCAGGCTATTTGCTATCTGAGATAAATGTCAGAGATAGCATGTGGAAAGTCCGTATGTGTATACTTGTGTTTATATTGACTCAGTCTTCCCCTGTCCTTTGTCATGTTGACCCCTAAGGTGTGTTCCTTTGTTTCCTGTTTTTCTGGTGCTTCTCGGTTTTTGGATATTTTGCTCCTGTTCTGCTTCCCTACGTATTTTGTGGAAGAACTCAGCATTAAAGTCACCTTAAGTTCACGTCTGCCTGTCTTGCATTTGGGTGCGCACTCTGCAAAGCATGTTTAGTAAATGTATTGCATGAAAATGTTTATAATTGAAGAAATATGTACACATATTTGGCACACATTTATTTATTTAAAAGTACATCACAGGAGAATTTTGTCTTTGTTGCTCGAACATTTGAAAGCTCTATAAAGTGAAATGTAACTGTTTTCAAATTTGACAGCGTGGCTTCATGAATATGATGCTGTTCTTGCACAATCAGCTGAGAAACAAAGCAAACAATTTCATGAATCAAATTCTTCTAAAATAAAACAAAATATGCCAGAGGCTCAAGTTTAAAATAGTCCCAAGCAAAAAAGTCCAAGCTATCCAAATACATCAGTAGTAGATTTTCTTTCTTTTTTTTTTTGTCACATTTGTTCTCCATATCAAATTGATTCTTTCAGGTTCCTTTTTTGGAGCTCTCTCATCATGCACAGAAACTAAGAGGAAGTCATGCATGGAAGTCATTAGCCCTGACAAAGACTGTGTTCATTTAGTACTCATACAAAATGACTCAACTTTGTCTCACAAGATCCATGCGCATACTTCATTATTTATAGGCACAGGCAAAAGTCTCTGATATCTTGCATACTAAGAATATTAGAACATACTATACTAAAATACTTTGCACGCTGAATGCTGTTTGGAAATAAAGCTTTTAGCTGTTTCTCATTTAGCAGAGATTTTTTTTTTGTCTTGTTTTTCTTTGTGTTATTAAAACAATTTTTTTTTTTTGCATAAACCACTCCCTGAATCAAAAACGCACTTGAAATTAAGAGATTATTCAGAAATAAAGAAAAAAAAGAAAGCAAGTGAAAAGCAAAAAGTGTGTAAACAATGAAAATAGATGGATTCTCAGCCCCTCACACACTTACACATGAAGGGATAAAGTCCATCACATCTGCAAACATTAATGAGTAAACTTTACAATGACTATGTCTTATGGGAGGTGACTCCGGTGGCTCCACTGTCATCACGTTCAGCAATCAGATGCAACAATACTCTCTTACATAAGCCTGGATTCATAAACAGCTCACGGGTCCAAAAGAAATTCTTTGGGGAAGGCTCACTGTCAGGATTCAGAGAGAAGGTTGAACTGTTTGAGGGTCCCATCTCAGGGAGGAGAATGATAAAACAGGTGGTGATTGGGATTCTGTGCGGTGCTGTCGCGCTCGCCATAGGTATCATAATTGGCCACTTTGGTACTAGCGAGCGTGGCACCGCTGCACCATCGTGGGTGAAAGATGTGGTGCGGGATGTGGATGAGAGCCTCGTTGAGAAGTTCTTATCCGAGGTGGACAACACCCAGATTGAGTCAAACCTCAGGTCAGTCGATGAAACTCTGTTAGCCACACAGTTATGCTTTTTATTTATTTGGTACTAAAATCTCACCAGCACCTCTTCTGAGGCTCAAAGAGCATAATTTAACACCATTACATTCATATTTGTGAGATTTCTCAAAGGCTAAATTGCCATGGAAGTTTTAAAATGTCTCTTTTTAAACTGTACAATAGATGACACATGACTGAATCAAGCTTTTCTTTATCCTCATCTTCCCCCACAGGGAGCTGACAAAAGTGCCCCATATGGCCACCACGTCTGGAGATGAGGAGACAGTGAAGTTAATGCTTAAGAGATGGCAGGACCCTGAAACTGGCCTGGATAAGGCCTGGAGAGAGGAGTACTGGGTCTACCTGTCCTTCCCAAACCGAGAGAAGCCTAATAAGGTCACCGTAGGTGAGTGAAATGCATGTGAAATACTCGATGAAGGTGGGGATGGTTCAGTTAGCCTTGCTTTATGTGTTGTGCACTGTGTGTTAAGTGCAGTAAAATTTATAGTAAAACATCCATAGAATTATCCCATGGAAGACAAAATCCTTAAGGCACTCCTACATTGTTACATTGTGTCCATTTTTTTTTGTCTTTTAATAAAGTTACATTCCATACTGAATCCAACATACCAAGAAAACTGGTATTAATCTGTCCAGTTTTGTGGTATCTATCACCTTTCACCGTGAGTTTTCCATTTCAGTGAGCCCATCCGATACGGTGCTGCACACTGTGAGAGAAAAAGAGAAGGCTTACACTCAGGACCAAGATGATCCTGAGGTGGTTCAGCCATACGCCGCGTACTCCCCTGCAGGACATGCGAAGGTAAAGAGCTGCAGCCTCGTGCATCAAGCACTACATTCAAGTGCTGCAGTCCCACAGTGTAGATCACTCAAGAATAAAGCTGAAAAAGTATCAGCTATACGGAGTTTAAAATAGCTGCTTTGTCCCTGTTAGCTAAGCAGAGTTGACCAGTGATGGAAGAATCCAGCAAAATAGTCTTGAAAGAAAAACTCCAGTATTTTATTGCATGTTTGTGCACAGATACTGAATCTGTGAAACTCCTGGTGCTTATGTAATACACCTCTTTTGACCAATAATTTACTTAAACAAGGGTTAGCATGCTTGTTTTAACCTTTGAGGCCGTACACTGAATACTTACCGAAATACTGTCAGGGCAAAGTATAACTTTAATTGTTGTAGTTACATGACAGCAATTTCCATGAAAGATGCTTAAAAAAAAAAAGATTAAATGGTGGTGCAACAAAAGTGCCAGAGATGGGGGTGGTTCAGTATGTTTGTGTGAGAACAGGGAATGAGACTGTGACAGGAACACACCCGGGTGTAAGATGGATGGGATTTACTGTTGGGAAAAATAATAATAATAATAAAAACATTCACAAAAGCAGCCATAGATTCACTTTTTCAGCGTTTCACTCTTCTCAAGTTAAGCAATACTTCTTGTTTATTGGTGCCATAAATTTCCCAATATCCACAACTCCAAGGCTAAAAAGCTTTAAAATGTCTTGCCGAGTGCTAATATAATTACAAGTTATTATGTAAACTGAGTTTGTAAAACATCAACAGCCAGTCTGTAAAGATGAGCAGATATGTGTCATTGTCCGTCTATCTCAGGGCAGTAATAAAGTTTGAATGAAAAACGAGGCTCTGATAACGGAGATAACCTGTTGCAGCTTGATTCATTTTATGAATCTGTAAAGTTTTATGTGTGTACAGTGCAGAACATAATTGCAACACACACAGCAATAATAAAAAAAAATTTTTTTTTACAAAATACGGGGCAGGGTAACAAACTGCAGCTGAAGGTGGCAGCAAAAAGAAAGCCAAAGTTCCTGTGAAAGAGAAAAAGGCAAAATTAAGATAAACATCATACCATAACATGAGCGTAGATTTAAAAAGATGATTTAAAAGATTTAAAAGATGGGTGAGATGCTTTAAAATTTTGGTTACAAAAAGACTGAGTGTTTGTCCTTCTGGTGGTTTTAGGGGAAGTTAGTTTACGCCAATCAGGGGAAGCCAAGCGACTACAGCGAACTGAACCGCACCGTGGATCTCAGAGGAACCATTGCTATCACCAAATACGGTGGAGCAGGAAGAGCCGATAAAGTGAGTTAAAGGACGCATCGTTCGGTCTCTGATTTGCACACTTCAATCACAGCTGTCTTTGGTTACATTTTATGGAGATGAACATCTGAACAACAGAGTTAAAGTGTGTTTGAGATCTTTGACTACTTTAGTGTGAGTTTTTTTCATCTACTTTACATCAACACTGGTCTGTGAACGCAGCATTTTTCATTTTAACACTAAAAAAAATCCATCACAATATGAGTGATCTGCAGTCTAATAAATGTAAACCAACTTATCATCACAGCACTGAAGCTGGCAGCATGTGAGCTAAAGAAACGGCAGCCAAAGATTAAAGCCGCCCACTGCTGGCCAGTCAAATTAGTTTCCATGTACAATATTACTGTAATTCACTTTATGGTACTTTCACTGTTTTTTTCCATTTACAGTATAACAGTAACAGTAATAATTATACAATACATATTTCCATAATGTCCATTACAGTGCTTCTACTGTAATCTCATTTACAGTACTAATACTTTTATTGGGTTTTCATTTAAAGCACACCAATGACACCAAATAAATAAATATTATAATAAATATAAATATTTATTTACAGTGCTGTAGTTTCATTTATAAAACCGTTTCTTAATTAACAGCACTCTATCATCACAGGACTCATGCTACTTCAAAGCTGCTCATTTTTTTCCCCTTTCAGTAAAAAGAAAGAAATTTTATCCTTTAAGAAAATCATTCCGGTTGCAATACAGCACTTTGAACACATAACAAAAACCAAAAAGAGAGATGCTTCAGATTTGTCCTTAAAAAAGCTTTTAATTTGTAGAACGCGACATTGAAACGACACATTGTTGTGCACTTTGACTTGTTTTTCCGAAAGGAACACAGACTGTTTCAACCTGGGGCCTCAGCATGCTCTAAATATCCTCTCATGTTAGAGCACACTCAGTTTGTTATTTATGTTATTCTATTATTTATTTAACATTATTGTTACCAGGTAGAGGCTGGTTCCAGCACGGGGCCAACTAGAGAGGACAGGTTTCGTGACATTTAAAAACCCTTCCAAAGGGAAATGCCAGTTTAAAAAAAGAAAGAGAAAAGTGTAAATTAACCGATAGTTATTTACCAAATGCATTATGTGTCTCATCCAGGCCATCAATGGAGCACCGTATGGTGTCGTTGGTGTGCTCGTCTACACAGATCCTTTGGACATCAATGATGGTCTCATGTCAGACATCAATGAGACATATCCTTACTCCTGGTACTTGCCACCCTCCGGTGTGGAAAGAGGTTCCTACAAATCTCAGTTTGGAGACATGCTCACACCTTACTTGGCTGCCAAAGGTTAATAGCTGCACTTCTCCATGCTCCAATACTATATAAGCAATATAGCTTCAAACACATGCAGTATATATATGAACCTCAAATCACGTTTAATTAAAAATATATCCATTTTGCAGAGGAAACCTACAGAATCCCGGCCTCAGATATTAAAGGCATCCCTCCTATTCCAATTCAACCAATCGGATATGAGGATGCCTACAAATTAATCTGGTGTGTGATGAGATAGATCTGCATGTGGAACTGATACAGCCTAAAAATAGGTGATTATGACTGTAGTCATATATTTTTCCATTGGTCGTTTCAGTGAGTTGGATGGAGATCCTGTTCCAGCTTCATGGCAGGGAGGATTCAACTGTACCTACAATTATGGCGGCCCAGGGTTCAAACCTACATCCAATTTCAATAACAGGTAATTAAGAGTAAAGAGAAGAAAAACTTTAATACTAACTTTAAAGGTTTGTTCACCTTCATGTTAGTGTATAGTAATGCTGCAATGTTGCACCTTTTAAACTTTTTTAATTATTCAATTAGATAATGTAGAATAAATGCAGTAAAAATTAAATTACTAGCCAGACTGAATATTATTTATTCACTTTACAATTTCATGTCAAACATTTAACATTGGGATATCTAATTACATTTACACAAACATGATGCTTCCCCCCGTTTCAGTGATGTGAAACTGGACATCTACAACCGTGAAGAGGTGAAACCCTCCTCTAATGTCATGGGTTTTATCAGAGGAAGTGTTGAACCAGGTGAGACCAAGTGTGAATCAGCAATTTAAGATCAGCAGTTTTGAAGTTGTGTTTATTTTCCCCCACTGTGGCGTGTTTATATCCACAGACAGGTACGTGATATATGGCAACCACAGGGACAGTTGGGTTCATGGTGCCATAGACCCAAGCAGCGGCACGTCAGTCATGCTGGAAATTACCAGGGTGCTGGGCAAGATGGTCAAGCAGGGTGAGGAGGATCACAGCTGGAATGAATGACTGTTTGCTTAAAGTTCTGGGTAAAGACTTGAACTGTGAGCCTCTCTGTTGCAGGCACTTGGAGGCCTCGCAGGTCCATTATTTTTGGAAGCTGGGGAGCTGAGGAGTTTGGCCTCATTGGATCTACAGAATACACAGAGGTGATCTACAGTTTATCCACAAGACTGCTCATAACTCCAAGCAATATGTCACAACTGAGTCATTTCAGTCAGTTAATGCCATTTTTTTCCTACGTCCTCTAAACGTGATCTTGATCTCGTTTCTCCTCCAGCAATACTTTACGGCACTCAGTGAACGCAGCGTCGCTTACATAAATGTGGACATCGCTGTCTTTGGTAAGAAGCCCCACACTCCACAGTATATAGAAATGTATTTCATTCAGCCAGTACAACACAAGCAGCTCAGAGGTTTTCCTTCAGTTCATTAAATATTAAATACATTAAATACCACCAACTACTACAAACTTTAAATATGTTAAAAAAAAAAGAAACTGCTCCTGGAGTTTTGAAGAAATGTTAAAAATATATAGGCCTCAGTAAGAAGTAAATACCTGGGTTAACACACCTGGGATTCATGCTGCAACTCGAAAATGTACAGTTTTTATAGTGATGCTCTTTCAAAACAATCGATTTCTTGCATTTTTCAGCCAATGCCACTCTTGGGGCTTCAGGGATGCCATCAGTGCAGAATGTCATCTTCAAAGCTGCAAAACAGGTTAGGCTTTTGAAAAACCTAGGGACAAAAAATGGTCATGGCCATATTGGTTGCTTTTACAGGCATTTTAAAATTTTTACAAGAATCCATCCTCCTGGATTTCTCAATACATTTTAATTCTCGGTAGCTTGTGAAACACAGCCCACCACTGACAACAGCTTTCTTTTCTAACTTCACACAATGGCCTGTGAACTGTGGATCATTAGTCAGCGCTACCACCTCACTGATGTTCTGACCTTTGTTCCCCAGGTCAACGCGCCTGGCCGGGACATGTCCGTGTATGAAAACTGGTTACATTATTCAAACAAAACCAGCCCGACCCATGGAATAATTCCCAGGTAACAAGCAACGGTGATGCCCTCGCTCTAGTTACATCTTGGGAACAGTTGTCCAGGATTTTATAGAAGACTCTATTTAAAAGTTTTAAAAACAAAAAAAACTACACGCATCATCTATGAGCTTTTGTTGGGTTTTTAATTAAGTACAAGTAGATTGGACACAATAGGGTTAACTGGTTCACTGTTAAAATCCTGGATTTATATTAGGCAATGTGAGCTTGAACCGCTACTTAAAAAGGAAAAGCTACCTTAACAAAATCTATTAAAATGCTCTTCAGTAAAGAGCACAATCGGAGGCAACTAAGATCCTGATTGGCCAATCGTGCAATTTGCATGTGTTTCTTTCCAATAATGTATGATTACAAGATTAGATTATTTTTTGTGTTAGTTTTGTTGTCGTATGTAATCATAACCATTTAAATTATTTAACAGACAGTATCTTATTAAATAACTAACTAAATTCTACCTTCTATACAATACGCAACTTAACTGGGCTTTGTAGTGATTTGTGTTGTATGTTCATATTTAACTCCACTGTATGTGTCCCCGCAGAGATCGAGCGTGCTCGCAACAAAAGGTGTTTAATGTTTTCTGTCCTCCTTCGTCAGGATGGGATATCTGACAGGAGCAGGGAGTGATTATGCTCCCTTCAGCCATTACCTGGGAATCACCTCCATGGACATTTCATACACGTATGACAAGGTACTGAAGATGTCCTCATAAACTCACTGAAGATAGATACAGTTAAATGTGACCGTTGAAGGACTCGACTGTGCTCATTCAGATAATATTGTAACTCATGTATGTATATTTGCATTCATGCAGACTAAAACAAATGCTCGGATATACCCCGCATACCACACAGCATATGATACTTTTGACTACGCCTCAAAGTACATTGATCCTGGTGAGAAATGCTGTTTCATGATTATGCTTTTTTGTTTTTCTTGTAGTCTACTTAATAATAAAGGAATCCATGCCTAACCCTTTTTCTTTCTTTTAAGTCTTGAATTTTCTGATTTGTGGCTTTTCTGTTGTCAGACTTGATAATTTAAAGACTTTATTGATTGAAAAGAATGCAAATAGTTCTGTTAAAACATCAGACCCTACGCTCTCTCTCTCTCTCTCTCTTTTAGGCTTTGTTAGTCATCAAGCTGTTGCCAGGACAGCAGGAAATGTCCTGATCCGATTGGCTGACAGCCTGCTGTTGCCGTTAAACTGCACTGACTACGCTGACAGCCTGGAGGAATACCTCAAAACTGCCGTGAATCTATATGAGGAGAAACTTAAAACTATGAACATCTCAATGGGTAAGTACAGGAGATCTTTTCAGAGATGCAGGGGAAGAACACTGTAGCGCGCAGCAACACTCTGAAATGTCAAGGTAACACATCACATACTATAATGATACAGTTTGACAGTGTCACAAATGCTCCTTGTACAAAAATCCTAATGAAATTATCACTGGGAGACTGCAACGATCTGTGTCTTGTCTCAGAACCCCTGAAGCATGCAGTGACCGGGTTTCGTGCTGCCGTTTCTGCTTTGGAGAAGGTGATTCAAAGTTCAGACCTGGCAAATGAAACGTAGGTGCACACACACACACTTCAGTGCATACGTGCACAGGCATATTAACATCGATCCAAACAGGAATTAATTACCTTTCACTATCTCTCTTTTTCAGGCCGCTTAAAGTCAGATGGATCAATGACCAACTCATGCTGCTGGACCGAGCTTTCTTGGACCCTTTGGCTTTCCCAGATAAATATGCATACAGGTGAGAATGGGACCCAGTTCTGTGGGTTTAGGAACAATAAAATTATAGTGCCTACTGAAGTCTTCTGTATCATATATACTGTACACAATGAGAATAGAAAGAACGCGGGGGGTTGCTGAAGTCCAACTGTTAATCCAGGACATGATTACCTTGGTTACACCTATTGTCTTAAGTAAAACATCTGGGCTCAAGAGGGAAGGTGTGCCTGCAGGACCAGAATAAATCTAAGTTACAGCAAAAGTCTCCTGGAGACGCTGGGGCTGGCACAGTCATTAAACCTTTAGTGAAAGGAATAATAGTGATGCACATAATCACAGAATAAAGCAGGACCACATGTCTGGTGCAAAGGGGGACTTTGTGAGAAACTACTGAACAATGTGCAGGATGTAAATGCATAGAATAAAATAGCATCCATAATGATGTTTCAGCAGTACTAGTGACTGGCAGTGTCAGTGACTTCAATCTTGGCCGGCTGCTCTTACACCCTGCTGCTTGTTGCATTCAGTAGTCTTTTGATAAGAGATACCAGGTGTAGTGACGACAATGATTTGCTTGTCTTGAACTAAGGTACACATCTAACATCACTATTGTGCCAATCTTTATTTTTTTGTTGCACAGGCATGTTATCTGGGCCTCAAGTAGTGCTGGCAAATCAACCTTCCCAGGCCTAGCTGATGCCTATGCCAACGCTGAGTCATCAGGACAGGCCAGTGACTGGGACAAAGTTCATTACCACCTGTCAGTACTAAGCCAAGCCATACTGGGTGCTGCCAGCACACTGACTGATGACATGCAGATGCAAACTGGGAGCAAGGAGCTGCACTAACTCGGGAATTTAATCAAAGACCAAGATTTGCAGTCAGTAAGCCAATAAAAAGAGACCATGTAAGAATGATATTACATAAGGGGATTTGGAAACCATGCAACAAAGCTCATCAGTAAAAAGCAAATGATAGTCTATTTTAATAGTGGATGAAAATATTTTCATACACAGCATTAATAAAGGTAATTCACAAAATAATAACCACACCAGCTGTTCTTAATAGGGCTTGATTTTGTTTTTGATTAAGTATGTCCTCTGTGGGAAGCCTTCCTGAAATGACTGAACAACAATAAGTATATAAATAATTCAAATTTGTTTTGAATTTTTCCCGTTCTGGTCATAAAGGCAAAGATGCCTTTGATTTCTTTAATTTTTGGTTATGCTCAATTTAATGCTATTTGTATTTTGTCAGTTTATATTTATTTGTAAACATCAAGATTACTATTGATAGAAATGTAGGTCTTGTCCCTAATTTTAGACACACCTCAAGTTTTTTAATGTTTCTAACATGACGAAAAAACATTTGACATCTTATTTGCATTGGGAAAGACAATTTCAGGGTCTTAAACATATGGTGACATTGTTTTTCCCCTCATACATTTGTCAGCAATGTTTTCACAACAATAGTAACTGAATATGTGTAATCAGCGTGTGCCAAACACTTTATCATTTGTAAAAAGTTGTACCCCTGAGCTGCTCGACTGCCGCACAATTAAGAAAAGCAGACAAGCGCCAATAAATGGCCTAAAAAAAACCCCCCACATATAATCCACTGGAGGTATTGGCATATGGAGCAATAACTATCAGAGCTTCAAAGAGGTAAAATTATTTGTACCCACAGTCCAGTTGGAACAAATAAATAAACAAATAAAATGCTGAACTTGTCCATATATGGTTATGTTTGAATTTTAACATCACTGATAAACTACATGTCAATGAAAATAAAACTGTGTGCACGTCATGCTGCAGGCCTACTGCCGGCCTGTCAGTGGAGCTGCAGTACTGACTCCTGCCAGCAGGGGTCAAAAATGCTTCGACACCGAGACCAAGACTTGTTACAGGTGTTACAAGCCCAGTCAAATAAGCTGAAGAGGTACTTCTAAAGATCCGCTTTAAAATCAGTTTAACCTATATAATCATGTACAGTAAAAACCTGAAGAAAATATGTTCAACAAAAAAGAAACGCAATAAAACCTCTTAGAAAAGAATAGAGCCAAATGGTCCATTTTGGTTAACTTTGGACACCCATTTAGTAGAAACATGCTGGTGGGTTTGTAGTAAGCTTTTAGGTGGGTGGGTTTAATTATTTAAAATATCGATTCTCCTAAAACAAACAAAAACAATGAAAGAAAATTTGATTCTAATGTTCTTAAATTGCTTTGCTGTAATTTAGATGAAATATAATTTAGCTGCTTTGTAAGGTTTAAAGACGCCTTCAAAGCAACGTGTGCAGCCAATATGCCTTTGAATCAGTCACACTAGTTTTTAACCTATTTATTGACAACAGAAGGGTGGAAGCACAAAAATAACCACGTTAGCTGAAGGACACTGAATGTTTTCCTAAACAAGGTTCAGGATTACTGCACTTTTTCTTTTCTTCCCACATTACAACCGGTGTATTTCAGCAATGACTGTTTGTTTTGTTGCTGATATATATATATATATATATATATATATATATATATATATATATATATATATATATAGATGTTCCTCAGTATTTTTAGCAGGGGAATACTTCAGGGTCAATTAATTTTTTTCCCCTTTAGCAGTGCTGTGTGAATGGCTTAGTATTCACAGAGTCTGACTTTAATATTTGCATAGCTGCCCAAAACAGCAAAGGCAGTCTGTTTTTAGCCACTCAGCACATCGCAGCTCAAAGAATTCTCTCAGCTTGCAACAGTTGGATTCAAATGGATGGAATAACTATCCCCAGGCTTTCTTTTGTGACCCTTTGTCAGCTGCTTCATGTATTATAAATGCACTCACCTGCCACTTGGTCAGTTACACCTTGCCAGTCTTCTACAAGGTCTTCTACACTGGAAACATTTCTCTGAGATTTTGCATATTAACATGATAGCATCACTCAGCTGCTCCAGATTTCTCAGCTCCACCTCCATGATGTGAATCTCCCATTACACCACATCCCAAAGGTGCTCTACTGGACTGAGATCTGGTGACTGTGGAGGCCATTTGAGTACAGTTACCTCATCGTCACGTTCAAGAAGCCAATCTGACATCATTTGAGGTTTGTACCATGACACATTATCCTGATGGAAGCAGTCATCCGCTGTTTCAACAATGCTCAGTTGGTACTAAAGGGCCCAAACTGTGCCAAGAAAATATCCCCCTACATCATTACACCACTTTCATGTTGATTCTGGCTCTACCGTCTGGATGTCACAGCAGAAATTGAGACTCATCAGGAGGATGAGCAATGGTTTTCCAATCGTCTATTGTCTGATTTTGGGGAGCCCGTGTGAATTGCACCCTCAGTTTCCTGTTCTTAACAGACAGGAGTGGCATCTGGAGTGGTCTTCTGCTGCTGTGACACTTCTGCGTCAAGAGATGCTCTTCTACATATGATTGTAACAAGTGATTATTTGGGTAGCTGTTGCCTTATCTGTTAAAAGCAGCCATTCTGCTCTGACCTCTGACACCACAACAAGGCATTTAAGCTCAGAGAACTGACCCTCACTGGATATTTTCCTCTTTTTCGAACCATTCTCTGTAAACCCCAGAGAGGATTACACTCAATCACTTTTGATATGGAATAATTGTATCATGCCCTATAACCATTTTACATGGCAAAGTCATTCTCAGTGCCAACATCAGCAATAATGTGTTAAAAAGAACATTCACAATGGAGCTTTACTTGCCAGTCGCAGAGTTTATTATTAATATACATAGACTATCCCCTCCCATTATTAAATACCCCACAACCCTTCCTCCCCCCCCCTTTCCCTCACCCTCATTTCTCTGCTTTCTTTGTTCTGCCTCCAGAGAGAAAGCTTGTCTGGCTGAAAAACACACACTACTTTGTGCAGCATATTGCTTATTAAGACATTTGCGAAAACATAAATTTAAAAAAACTACAGCATGTCTCCCCCACCCCCTCCCAATTTCTGCTCCAACATCTGACTGTCGTAAACAGAATCTAAAAAGGAGGAAATTTAAAACAAAAAAGAAAAGGAACAAAAACAAAAAAACGGCACAGTGTCCCTCAGTCTGGCTACATACAATGAACTGGATTCCCAAGGTTTTTGTTCTTTTTTTTTTCCTTTGAAATCACATGTGTACACAGTGGTCTGTACCGTGACAGGTGGACAAAAAGGAGAATTCCTTTCTTTAACAGATGTCCTGAGTTCGGTCAAATCATGTCAGCATGTTTTTATCATGTCATGTGACACATAAGACATCCAGTCAAGGTGGCTGAATCTAGTCCAGCCCTCGCTTTCACTAGTGTTTGTGTCTCTGCTCATTCTGCTCTCCGCTCCTCAGAAGGTGAATAATCCCCACGATCAGGGACGCTCCTATTATTTTTTTTTTCTTTTAAATCGCAGTTACAATTATTGGTCCAATGAGGCAGAGCTGCAGGCAGAGTGAAGGACAGTGTGATACGGCACTAGAGGAAAATTCGGGTGTCACAAGGCATGCATGTTAACATTGAACTCAGAGAGTCGCCACCAGAAATGTTTCTGCTGTTACGCTTGTATCATGTCACGGGCAGGAGTCCAGTCAGTCTGTTCTGGTGTGTGTGTTTGTGTGTGCATCAGTGTTTGTGCATTTTTTTTTCTTCTTTGAACAGATTTAAGTCCTGGAAAAGTTCTGCTTTTAATAGCATCCGTGCTAGACTGCCTCAACACTAATATTTCTACAGTTTAAATCTTTTCAGTGACTGAAGGTGCAAAAAAAAACAAAAAAAAACAAAAACCCACGTTTGTTTCTGTGAGATTTTCAATCTGCATGTGGAGAATAAACGCATAAAAAGGAGGACTTTTCCAGTCACTAACTCTGTAACATATGTGCACATGTGTCTTGTGTGCTTGTGGCATGGTGAATCTTTTGAAATTGTATGTTCAATAGTCTAGAAGTCTGTTTCCCCTCTCCTCTTTAGGAAGCACAGGAGGGGTCGCGTCGGCATTAGGAACTTCAAAAGGTCAAGCTGGGATCACACACGGGGGAGTATTTTGGGTTTCTTGGCACCTCGGTGAAAGATTTCAGCTCATATGGGATCCCTGTGTCCACTTCAATGGATTTGCGGGAGAATAGCAGCCGGATATCGTTGTGCAAGTATATCTTTCCAGATTTGGAGCTCTGGAATCTGAGAAAACAAGACCAAACACAGGAGTTGACAAAACATTTTCTCTGAATTCCACTTAAGCTTAAAACGACTAAAAGACCAGAAAAAGAAAAAAAAAAAGGCAGCAAAAATTATAAAATATTTGATGAAAAACTGACACGACACCATTTTTAAAAAATACACACATTTTGCTAATGTTTTAGTTGCTCTTTCTTAACAGAGACACTTCTAAGCCTTTAAAGCCACATCACGATGCTGGATTTCAGCATTTTCTGGCATAAGAAAAGTAAAAATCCACACGAAGCCTCAGTTGTACCTGAGATGTATAAGGTAGCAGAGGATCTTCTTCCTATCTAGCACTCCGCTTCCTGGAGACGCCTCGCCTTTCCCCTCAACGCCCTCCTCGACTGGCACCAGGAAGATGCGGTGGCGCAGGAACGTCATGTGATTGACGGGCATGTCGCCAAAGTTGTAGGTCACCAGGAACATCTTCACCACAGTTTTGTTGGGATTAAATAAGGTCTGAGGGCACATCACACAACAGGAACCATGTTTTAAACTCAATTAAAAAGGTTCTTTTTCACTCTGATTGAAACCAAAAAAATTATGAACAACTCATACACATAGTTTTGTTTTTAAAAGATGTATGGTAACCTTTTTATGCGTAAAGAATGAGATGAAACAAAGGACAAAATTACCACTTGAATGGTCCCTCCTTTGGGTATGCTGTATCCTTTCTTTCCAAGAGGTTCCAGGGATATCACACCCTGTGAGAGAAGGAGAGACAACGAATACATATCCTCAGCCACTGTCACATTTTAATGCTTATGATCTACATCAGGATTATGTGCACTGTAATAAAGAAAAAAAAATAGGGGGCAGCAACGTGACAGCAGTATTACACAATAGCCGTTTCAATTTCTGGTGTGACACACTGATGAGATCATCTGCATATCTGTATTGATAACACATGTTAAACCAAAACAGCAAAAAAATTAAAAATAAATAAATAAAAAAAGGACGCTGACTAACTCTGAAACTACTGCAACAAAATGCAGTGATGAAGGCGACCACACGGAAAATTTATAGTTCAAAGAAGCGAATCAAAGGAGGCCTCACATTCACTTTTACACACAACGGATCAAAGTAAAAACGAGGAATTAATCAGAAACAAACAAAAAAACAAAAAACAGCTGCTTTTCAAATTTCCAAGTAGGATTAAAGTTGTTTCCACATCACCGCTTCCTTAGGACACTGCTGCAACGCTTGTGAATCATATGCATCAGCATATGTAATGAACGCACAGCATTTCCCGCTCAACTGAACAGATGTGGAGAGTAGCTTCACAGCATATGCATAAAAACACATATTTCTCACATCTGCTTCTGAAAAGGCAAGTCAGTATTAATCAGACGTGTATCGTTTTGGAAGTTCTGATCTCCAAATTGGGCTTATGTCTTTCAACAAGTAAATTATTGTTATACAAAGCATAGCAAACATTGTGGTTTATGGGTTTTTTTCCCCTGACTAAGGATATACACAACAACACACAAACATGGAATATCTTGCAAACACAGGCACACTGACCAGGAAGGGCGAGGGTGCGCTATGCTCTGAGATGTCGTAGTATGTAACCTGCACGGGCAGGGTGACGGTGCTGTGGGCAGTAGGAGCCACTGGCACCGATCTCTGCTGTGAAGCCTTCAATGCGGCCTGAGGGGGAGAATCGCCCCTTCAGTATGGACTCCTGGGATGCACAAGAGAAGGCGAAAAGTGTAGACACATAAGGTCCATTAAAACTGTAAAATGCAGGGTTCATTAAAGACAAGTTTCACTGTTGCACTCTGAGTGAAATTGGCCAGTGAATCAGATAAACACATGACTGTGAAATCCATAAAAATCCATATTTCATTTGTTTATTTTAACTGCAACCGAAGCTCAGTTGGACGCAGTTATAAAACACGTATCTGTTAGCCAGAAACACTGTGAGACGAGAAGGGATCAACTTTAAATGCATTTAACTGTGAAACAGCGCCATTTATTTATTTATCATCATCATTTATTTAACACAGTAATGAAGCTATTGAGATTAAGAACCTCTTTTTTTTATAATCTACATTACCAGGATTGTTAGTAAAGCCTTAAAAGATCAGCAGCACCTTGATAATGTTCTTATGAGAACACCTGCTTCTGAGAACGAGCTTCCATTCTTATTTCTAATTGGGCAAGGCCTCTTAATGCAGACAATCAAAGATTTGACAGTTTTCCAAAAGATGTACCAATAATGTCTAAATTAAGCCCCATGTGGATTGCAAAATACAATCCATGGTCACTATATTAGGTACACCAGTACAGTATAATGCAATCCAATGCAAAAGCCACTGTAAGAACATAACTAACAGAGATAATCTTCTGCCATTGCAGTCATGGAGTCATGGTAGAGCCTAGCCAAGCAAACAGGAGACCTTCTTCAGTTTCATAACAGGACCTGGAGGTATGTTTGTCCATGTGTCTGTTTGACTCAAAATTTAGACACTACTGGTTTGTTAAGATCAAGCTGATGTGATGGATCTCATTAAAAAAAAAAAGAAAAAAAATTTTTTACAGATCAAACTTTTTTTTCCCCACCAAATTTGTCAAACATGACCTTTGGGCTGAGACTCGGTTTCTATCATGTGGATTTTTGATTTTCGAAAGCTTTAGCATGTCACAGCTGACAAATCTGGCTCCAGTTTGAGGGGGCTTCGGAATAAGAAAAACACACTTGTGAAATGGTCGTGCCCCGTTGAACTGCTGCTAGTAGCTAGATTATTATTGTTTTTGCCTGTGAGGTCACTGATGTCATAATTAGTGGTTTTACCGAGAGACTTTTCTAACACTTTGCCCCCAGTCACGGACATGAATGGGAATGGAAATGTTAGAGTTGGAGTTATAGCTCAGCAGTTGTACTGAATTACAGTCCATTTTAAAAGTGTACCCTAAAAGGTTGTACAAGTGTATGCTGCCAAAGAAGAACCAAGATCACTCCCATCTCCATGTGGAATACATTACACTGGTTAAAGAAGACCTATTATGTTTCAGCTTCATTTCTGGCACACAGTGGGTGGATACTCATAATAAACGTGGCTAAAGTGTATGTTCAAGGAATCCCTAAGATACAAACGCTCTGAGTGTTCTTTATGCTTGGTTTCAGACTGTTTTCCATTCTCGGCTCTGTAAGACGTCAGTGAATGCAGCTCTGGCTGTAAGCACAGCAGCCCACTGAGCTCAGGAGAGGCACCAAGGTCCGGTAGAAGATAAATGAGCATTATTTTGTGCTGTAAATAAAGTCCAATAATCAAAATATGGAGCTGGAAACTATCAGAATAGGTGCCCATTAATGTTTTGATTTTGCTGCAATAAATAAACAAATAAATTTGCACCTCAAAGTTGCCGAGCAGTGATCTGCTGATGGAAGATGCGGGCCCACTGGAACGTGCGGAACGGCCGGTGTCTGCGTGCCTGCCGCTGCGCAGCTGCCGACTGGATGCGACCACAAACACATACACAAAAGAGGCCGGTGGTTAGTGGTTAAGATTACACTAATTTTGTCTTAACCAACATGTCACATGCCTCTGACTGTGTCTGAGTATTCAAGTGCAGACACAAACCCTTTAATTTAGCACAGAAGAACAACAACCTACCCCGACTCCCACCTCCTTTCCCAATATTGACTTTGGTGAAGTCAGTATGACACTCAAACTGGGTGAGAGTTTTTATATTTTACTGCATGCATATGAGGTGATTGAGAGCAGTTAATAGCTTCTTCAGACCAAATGTGACACGACGCTGTGTGATCACATACAAGAGATGCAAACTGATGCAAATCTGTTCCAGGCAACATGAATATGTATCAGTGCAAGTCTCAAACATATTACATGATGCCATGTTGTGAATAGACTGCGGGTTCTCCTGACACCACCGGCAAGTGGAAATGGAGGATAAGCCTCCTGTCACAGCAGCATGCTTCCACTTCGACAGCGTGAGGCGAAAAGTGACGGGACAGGAGGGCGCTTGGAGAAAAATGAGCTGCATTGCAGAACTTCCTGGTCAGTTCTGAAAAAGTTTCTTTACATTCAGTCTGAACACAGTTTTGCTCTCCAGTTCATTTTTAGCAGATGCTCTCTCTTTTTTAAATTATTTGTGATTGCAAATAGTGTGGATAACTCACCTTTTCAACCGCAGTCCATTCTTTAGTCGCCTTCCTGATCTCGTGCAGTCTGTGGCAGTCTGAAAAGGACAAGACAAACAAAGGAAAACGTATTATTTGCTTTTGTCTCTTAATATCCTGAGTTATCATTAAGCTACTCACAAACATCCAGGACTGCTTGTGTTCCTGTGGTCCTGTGAGCTAAATTGTAAAGTGTAATTGAGTATTTCGGTGTCCTACTTACTGTGCACTGACTAGTGGTTGTTGTGTCATAAACACATACATTCCCCATTTCCAGGCTTCCGTTCACCGTAAAGGCCACGCAACCTTCAGACGACTCATCACTAGCCAAACCCAGGCTACCTGCTAGCCGTTTTCTCACAGATAATTTCTCACTCATGATTAACTTATTGTTACTAATTAATCCTTGATTACAGTGGCTCTCTTGAAAGCTAGGAGTTCTTTGTCAGCTTGCCAGTCGATACTCACACTTGGTTAAATCCAAAGATGGCATTGTGAAAAATTATCTTGTCCAGCCTTTCTGTGTGACCTCAAATATCTTTTTTTCCCCCAGTCTTTATTTACTTCTTTACTTCCTCACTTCTTTTCTTTAACTCTGCCTTTCCCTGCTTTGTTTTGTGTTTAAGTCCGTTTCTCCCTGCTGTTCCCTCACACATACAACTAATCAGCTGCAGTCACAATGATCCCACCACTGTGAAACCAAACTAGTGAACCCTTGTGTAACATTAACATACTCGCCATACCACAAACTCAAAGCGCTTTCTGGCCTCCCAATGTTTTTTGTTTTTTTTTTAAATGACCAATTCACTTCCAGAACCATTTTTGAGCAGGATGTATGTATGCATATGTGCATAAGAGGCGCAGCACACTCATGTGGGGGAACAATGGACCCTCCCTGAATGGGCTTTATTCTGGAGCTGCTCTGCCTGTTCCAGTATAGCATGATAATGAGTCGGCCACCACCTCATTCTTTTTACCTTTTCTCTTTGTGGGTTTTTTTTTTAATGCCTCAATGCCTTATGCAGGAATGTCAAGATAGCAGATTTCTTACCAATATTGATTGAAAGGCATTTCATTATCCACAGTTCAAAGTCTTTGATGCCTCTTCATACAAGGTCTGCATGTTTCTGGTTTAGAACAAAAGCATTTGCATGCAAATGTGTCCTCGCTGTTCATTAAAATCAACAGAGGACTCTTTCTTGTAGTAGTTAATTAGAGCCAGACAAGCTTCTTCCCTCAATCCCAATTTCCTTATGTTTTGTGATTTATATAAAGTTAGGATCATATTAATATTTTGGTACATCTACTAATTTAATAACATTAATTTGTCATTTTTGATTTTGCCACTGACTGTGTGTGTCGCATATGCACAGCAGTTTGAATAATACACCAATGCTTCTGTTTTAGTAAATCAGATTACTCAAAGCAAATTTCTGAGAGAGATGCAGGGTGCTAACCTTAGGCCGGTCCCAAGCGGAGGGAAGCAGGTGGTTCCAATAAGGGGCAGCTTTAGCATCAGTGCTACGACACGAAGCTGGCCCGAGTCCTGGAGCAAGCAATGAAAGCCTGCTTCTCTTAGATGTGGAGGGTCCCTCATCTTCTGAACATGACTCCCCTGTGTCACTTGGAGACAGCAACCTCTTTTTGGCTGGCCAGTGGCCTCCAGAGAGCAGACGGTGGCCATTAGTGCTAGGAGTTTTCTCACAGGAAGTTAGGCCGTTAGACGAGGTGGCAGCCTGGGTGGCACTTCGCTCAGGCGGGGAGGATTCAAGTCCAACTTCCCATTCAGTTGCCTCCCCTGGTTCCTGCAGCTCCGTGTGGTGTGGGGGAGAAAAAGGACCTGGGGGACTGGTAGGGCTGGCTGGGTTAGGAGTTTCATATGTGGACATTTCATATAAGTGGGGGCTGGGCTGGCCTCCAGATGACCCAGTACTACAGCTGTCATTTCCAGCGCTACCTAGTGAGTGGGTTGGTGTGCGACTACCATTAGATGTCTCTGTCCTGGCTGAGCTTCCGAGGGAATGACCCTGGTCACACATTGGGGGTGATTTAGGTGAAAGTGGAGCAAATACATCAGGAAAAGGCCTATCTTGATTGTGCTGAGCTGGGCGTCGGGAAGGGTTGTGGCTTGGGGAAAGGGGTGGGGACCTGGGTAGCAATCCCCCCTCTGGGTCTCTATGATCCATCTGTATGCAAGAGTACAGAGAACCAGGCCCACTAGGCCCACCTGCTAACCCCATTGTTGCACCTTGAGCTGTGGCTGGCCCACACAGCATCCCTCCTTCTAGTGCCTCCCTGTCAGATGAGTCCCCCAGGTGGGGGCGCTTATGAGTGAACTGAGGCTCCTCTAATCCCCTTTTCACACTTGACCGGACAGGCCTCTGTTGGGCTTCAGTGTGAGATTCTGTGGAGGTAGTAAATCCCCCCAACTGGGAGAAAATGGAGAGCTGGTAGACCTTTTGGAGTCGCAGCTCCTCCTGATCAAGGTGCCTGGGTGCCCCTGGTCTGACACCAGGATCTAGGCCCTGCGTTGAGGAAGGAGGCAGGTCCCCCTCCTGTGCCGGAAGCTCTAGTGGAGCCTTTTTGTGGGCTAGCTCGACGTGAATGTGCCGCATGTTTCCACGGCTGAAGGATAAGAGTTTAAACTAACTTTGGTGCAACAGGGTCAAGTAGATCCTCACAAGTGCAAGAGCAAGATGATCCACAGGAGTGGTGAGTCCTACACCTCTTGCTGTGATGTCAAACACTTTGAATCAGGAAGCCTGGCCACACAGCAACTGAGAGAAACAAGAGACAATATTGCTATTCAGGAGAAATTTGAAAAAAAGCAGCTATAAATGGTGTGCAGCATGGAGGTGTTAAAAACATACTGAATGACAGAAAAAATATTTTGTGCATTTAAAGCTTTTAACAACAATGTGAGATTATTTTGTAATGTTTGTAACTTGGGCTCTTTAACATCTAAAAAGTAACTTTAAAAACCTTTTTGCTGCCACAAACAAACAAACAGCATGAGTTCAATCAAGCAATAAAACTCATTCATTATAAAAAAAAGTGCATACAGTTTGCTTCTGGACTGACGACAACCCCTCAGTTTGGCAAGGGTTACCACACCCATTCAACTTTAAGAAATGCAGAATGATATGTTTGAAACACTAGAGCCGGGATGCCAAATTCCCTCCTGTTGCTTCCTTTACTGTGACTGCAATGAAAAGGCATGCCTCTAAAGGTTGGTCCAGACACAATGCCTTAACAAATTTAAAAAGACTGTGATGTGATTTCTAGGTTGTAGCTAGCTTTCCTGCCTGACAACAAAACCAAAAGCAAAAACAGAACATATATTCAAGACAGTACCTGAGATCAGCAGCTCACCTCTGTGCCCGTCCTTGTCCAATTCTGCCCGTGTGGACAAACTGTATCTGGCACAACATCGGAAAGCGGTTTCTAACGGCATGCTAAAGGAACCCGACTAACTCCAAGGCAGTTGTCACAAAACAAAGCCAACATCCCAGAACATGTGAACAGGAAACCACCAGGGACTCCAGAACAAACAGGAGTGAAGGAGGTAGGCACAAGAGCCAAGACCTGAGTGGAAATACAACAGTAAGTGTCCTCGTCAGTGACAAAAGAAATCAACACCATTATGGATATAAGCATTTATGATTACTATCAAAGTTCCTGATTCAAATTTATGATGATTAGAAAGCTTTTCCTTTTCCAGTACTAGAAACTAGTTTGGTAAACACACATTAGTTGCTTAATCTTGTTTGTTTCCAAAGGACATAAGACATACTGGATTTAAGCAGCGCAAGATGTGATCATTAAGGCCTAAACTTACCAGAGGTGCAGAGTGTCAGTGACGCAGGAGGCTCCTGAGAAGAAATGTCTCAAAGTTGTTAGTAACTCTAATGGGCTTTCCTTTGCAATTGGCTGAAAGCCAGACACGCCCTCCTTGGTAACCTAGGCGTGAGGTGTGGCATGGCTGAGGCATCATGGCAGGGTCATTCCACCCAGTATTTCTGAAGAGGCAGAAGGACACCAAATTAAATTACAGATTCAGACTATTCATCCTAGAAAGCACAGAGACAGGCACATATTATAACAGATATTACAGAAAAGTCATACAGCTATAATAGCTGCGCATATTTGAAGAGACAGGCTGCAGATGAAGGCAGACAAAGTTAGGAATTCAATATGTAAGTTTGTTACAGACTGTGAAACAATGAAAAAACAAACAAACAAAAAAATATCACAACCCTGCCTTGAAACTTACTATTAATTGTGTGTTACCAAATAAATAAATAAATAAATCAAACTGAATAAAAATTCCTCCACTCTCTTTTTTCTGCATTATCAAATAAGGAGAAGTGACTTGAAGCGCTAACTTGACACTAAATGGTGCTAGGCCAGGGAAGCTCTATCCAAACCCACTTGGACTACAATTTGGGAATGTGGGGGAGCGGGGGCACTGTGAGCTGTCACCGTGGCAACCAGTAGTCCAAGGATAACGGCTCCTTTGTGCACGGCCACAAAGAGTGAAAAAGAGACATGGAGCTAGAGGGAGAGAAGGAGACAGACTGGTGCGGGTGGGGTGTGGGGGTGCAGGGGAGACTAAAGATGCTCCTCAAAAAAAAAAAAAAAAAGTCTACAAACATATAAAAAAACAACCAAAAAAACAGCGGTCTTCCATTAGTTCTGTCCAGGCAACTAAAAATGTTCAGCCCACTGTGACACAAGCCTACGATCTATCAAGTTACAGCAGCAAAATAAATGGACTGAAACAGACATTTCATTCAAAGCTTGAAAATCAAGAACACCAATCTGACTGACCTCCTGGCACTCGTATAAGAGGAGAAGTATAGTTGGTTCCCACTGAGACATTACGTTACACATTACAGAAACTAGGCACTTCAGTTTGTTTGTTTTTTTTGCAGTTTCCATTATGATGAAACAGTGATGATGCATGTAGAAATCTGTTACGTAAAAACGAAGTGATGACACAGTCCTAAAGATCGAGCAACAGAGGAAAGAACTGGAGTGTTCGTGCATATTTTCCACTAGATTCAGATACAGGTCTGATGTTTCCAATGGTGGAACTGGATGTTGAATAAAATCCCCCAAATTCTACACTATCTAATGATCTGACTGGCTGCACTCTTCGTGACCTCCAGCAGGTGTTTGAATTACCTGACTGAACAATAGCATTTATGAGCACATCCTGTATTAACCTCCTGAGACCTGAGCTCCTGTTTGCGATGCATTTTTAATTTCTCCTAGATATTTTTGATTAGATGGACCTGATATATATATATATATATATATATATATATATATATATATATATATATATATATATATATATATATATATATATATATATATACACAAAATGAGTGTCCTCTTTGAACAGGAAGTTGTATTCTGTTACATACTTTTGTCCTCAGATGTGGACAATGGGATAATTTGAAGCATAACCCAGCAAAGTCAACAAAATCTAAAACACTACTGAGCAGAATGAAGTATAAGGTGCAGCAAAGCCAAAATGTAATGTCCCCATATGTGGTCGCAGGGTCTTAGGAGGTTAAATCTAACCTAATTCTACATTCAGTAAGGACAATACAAGGAGAGAGAGATATTCGGTCAAAGATGACACAAAAATGAAAGTACTCAAGACAGAACATTAAAAAAAAAAAAGAAAGGAAAGAGAGCAACTAACCCTCCACCCCTTTGTGCATTATAATGTGTTTATGCAGTTAGAATAGAATAGATTATATATGGTCCCTATGCAATTACACACCTTTGGGAAATCCCAGGCTCCACAGGCTTAGTATAAAGATGAGTGCCTCTCCCATTTTTACAACAAAACATCTGGTGACACTTTATATTAAAGTAGACATTTCCATTTAGTTGCTTATTAGCCTGCACATTACCAGTGAATTAGCCTGCACATTACCAGTGAATACACTGGTAATGTGCTCTTCATAAGTCATTATAAAAGACTGCATGACCTTATTCCATAACTACAAGGCCAGTAAGAGTTTCCCATATTTAACCTCCTAGTTATTTCTTGTTGATATTGAGTAAGGAAGTTGCTGCACATAAATTACAATCTTAATATACTTTGCTCACTATGGGTCTTGAGTGGAATTTATGTTGTGAGTTAAATCTATGCTATTACTGCAAACCCTTCTGAAACCTTACGCCATAATTTATGCCCTAATCTTAAAAGCACCTCACTAGAAATGTAACTACCTGTTACCTCTGCAATGGCTATGAAGTCTCTCTTAATAGCGCTAAATAAATATTGTCTGTTCTTATGTAACAAAACTCAAAACTAAGTTTAACTAAGTTAATACTTAATAAGCTGTAATTATTCTGAGGAAAAACGCAGTGTTAATGTAATAGTAGTTGTAGAACAGTAGTCCCACAGATTAAGATATAATTATGTGCTTTTAGTGATGAATAAAGAGCCAATATGTTACTAATATGCATGCCAATAAGAAACTACTTAAAGCAGAAAGTGTTTGCAAAAACAGAGGTGCACATAAAAAACTGATTCTTTCCAAGCCACATTATCCATACTGCTGCACATAACAATTCCTTAGTAGAAGTGGGAATATATGAGCAGGAATATATGATTAACCATGGCAAGACATTTCCAATATAAATCCTGCTAGCAAAGGTCATTCAATTTTTTGTTGATATTTCTTTGAGTGGTGGAGGTGGTGGTGGTGGTGGGGGGGTGAGAAGAATGAGAGAAGAGTCAGCAACAGTATTTATAGTCATAGCCTGTTGCATATCCCACTTGGCCCTATGCAAGATCCCACTTGATTTCTGACCTTATTTTGAACGAGGAGGCTCGCAAATGCTGCCCAGCCCTTCTCAGGCTCGATCCAGCAACCAACAGAGGCGAGAAAAAACTGGCTTCACCCCAAAAATGTCTCAGGTTCCTGGATATGGTGCCAGTTCAGAGCAGCAAAACCTATTCACATCTACGTGTTAAATCTGGCCTGTTTAACATTCATATGACCTGTGCAATCTGAAATATGCGCTTCTCGCAAAATGGAAAAAAACAAAATAAAACACCTGTACATATAGTAACAGTAACAGCAAATGGTATATATACACTGGGCTAATAAATGTGCCACTTGCTTCCAAAACAAAGTGGGGATGCTGCATATCATTCCTTTATTGTTTTCCAGCTCATATTTTAAATGACCAAATTTTGCAATTGTAACTTGTTTATGTGTAACTCATTAAGCAGCAAATCGCAATTCTTATTAATTAGATATTTCTTATTTGCAAAATTAATTTGCCAGCACATATTCAAAATATCAGCAAATATATTTTTTTTATCATTGACAGTGAATTGTTAGATTTTATCGTTAAAAACTATTAATAGCCATTATTGTTTTCAAAAGAAATCAAACCCTTTAACATTTTCTTACATTTCTTTGACTGAACATTAGTGAAAGTAATATAACTATATTCTATATTCTGCATTCAGGAACAGACAGAGGTTGGAAAGGCCAAGATGACAGAAAGGAATGAGAAAAACCTGACAGGCAGTCAGAGAGCAAAGAGATAAAGGATGAGGGGATCAGAGAGAGGCTACAGCCAAGCCAAAGACCTTGAGAAAGGTATAAATAGACCCCCCCCCCATGTCGGGGCAACCCAGAGTGTTCATGGCTACATAAACGAGCAATTATGAGACCAGTTGGTTCAGAGCACACAAAAGATAAAGATCCAGATACAAAACCTTCTTCTTGAAATGGATGAATGAACAAAATGCGTCCAACACAAATACTGCTAAAATAATAATAATAATATAAAAAAATACAATAAAATAAAATAACATATCTTGAATTCACATGCATTTATGAATGAGGTCAAAATACAATGTGCCCAGGTCAAATAAAGACAAATAAATAAAAGGCAGTAGGAGTGGGTTAAGAAACCCACTAATAAAGTGGTGAAGAGGACAATGGGGAAAAAAAAGCTTGACAAAAGGCTTAGTTTGACTAGTCCCTAGATCTGGATCAATGCAAGAGCAGACTGAGTCATGCTTACAAAAACATTCAAAGGAAATTGCCCATTGTTAAATCATTAAGTTCAGTATCCTTGAGACATGCCTGTTGTGTGTATTGAAATATGTACAAGTTTGTCAACACATAGGCAACACTGTGTGTTAGTGTATGAGCATCCTCCAGGGCAAGGAAAAATGTGGTCATGAGGTTGAATGCCAAAAGTGTTGGTCAGGTGACTTATAGCACATCAAGGGGCCCAGGAGAGTTTAACTCCATCATCATGAGAGGTGATGTTAAGGATGTGGTGGATGCTAACAGTAAGGCACATGGCTTACATACATACACTCCTAGTTCCACTTGACAGACTAAGAGCTTATGAGACTAGACACCAATCAGTGTGGGTGGCAACTACAGCATTGGTATAATAAACAAAAAACATCTGCAAAACAGGCAAACGCACACCTAACACCCCGTGGCTCCCTGCAAACTTTGAAAAGCTGCACATGGGTGGAATACATACTTGACAACATACTCAAGCTATACCAGTCATTTTCATGCTGTGGGGGAAGGCACCACTGGTGGGACACGGAGATATTAATTGAAATTAAGGTGAATAAATAATTTTAGGGAAAAATAAATAATAGTTTGCTGATACTCATGATATATTTATTTGATTAAAGCTCACTGTGGATTCCTTATTAATGTTGGCAGTTGATTAAATTGTAGGATTTGTGCCTTGAATTTTTGTGTGCAGAAACTTTTTTCAGTTTCTAAAATGATGCATGCCAAATAAATAAATTTAAAAAAAAAAAAGATAAATCACTGGTCTATACATTAAGAAATGAATTCAGAAACATGTCATTAACAGGTACTATGTGATGATTCTAAACTAAAAAACAAAACAAAAGAAAAGTAAACTGTATGGAGATGACAAGATCAGGCTACACAAGAAATCTCAGAAAGGTAGGCTTATGTATATTCATTTACAACATATGCATGTGTGCACATAAACACAGATGCACAAAGACTCATATGCCATTGTAAGCACTATATCTTTCTTTCATTTAGCAGTTAGCAAAACTGCAGGAAAAAAAAACATGCAAAGGGTAAATACAACACCTAGCAATTTAACCCAGGAATGACTCGGGTTCATTTCCAATCCTCACCTGATCTGAAGAACAACAAATACACTGCATAATTTAGACCTTTTTACTGCACACTCAATTACAGTACTGTATAGGAAATTGTTTCTCAGAGGAAGCAGGCGATACAGCAAAAGCACAGCTTTTAGTTTCCTTCCATCCACCTATTTTCCCATTCCAGCCGTCACAGGGTGAGAGGCAGGGTACACTGTGGACAGGCTGCCAGTCTGCTGCAGTGGTAACATAGCGAGACACACAAGCAGTCACACTCACATTTACACCTACAACCAATTTTGAATCACCAGTTAACCTAAAGTGCATGTGTTTAGATTGGGAGGAAGCTGGAATACCCGAAGAGAAACCACACAGGTACAGGGAGAGGATACGAACTCCACACAGAAACACAGCTTGGTTCAAACCCAGGACCTTTGTGCTGTGAGGCTACAGTACCAACCACTGCTGTGCTGCCCTGCTTTTCATTCATTTGCTCTGACGCAGAGAAAATTGCAAAGCAAAAAAATTGAACCTGGACAACTGATGGCAAACAGAAAGTCTCTCCTCCCCCAGAGGCAGACAAAGACTTCACAGTGGCATTATGTGAACTGTGCAAAATTGATTATATTTTCTCAACTTACAAGAAGGAAAAAGGGGGCATGGGGATAGGTGTAATGTCTACCCTGCGTGTGTGTTTGTGGGACTAATGAGAAACTGCATGTTGGCTATGCAGGAATTACTTCAAATAGGTGTTTTTAAGTGATGCACTTTCTTGTGCATCACTATGCACGTATGCAGTGGGTGGAAGCTGCACACAGCACTGTGCACAACATATACCCAACCAGATGCACTCTGACCTCCTTATGTCCTCGGTCTACCCTTTACAGAAATCTAGAGGCGTGATAGCATCAGCCTGAAGTTAACAGCCTCCCAAATGTCCTGATTGTCTCACCAAGTTTGAGCAGATCCACCCAAGCTGCTCCCATGCCTGTACTGTGCCTGAAGCTGATAAACAAACACACAAAGAAAAAAAAAAAGTTTTCAAGAGAAAAAGTCGCTGGGTGCTCCTGCAAACAACCAGCTGTTGAGTCGATCATTATAGTGTGTGTTCACAAGGGAGTGGAATGACAGCTGACTGTGTCTGCTGCGTCTCTGAGTGTTAAACACACTCAGAAGAACAGGAAGTGGCAAAAAAAAAAAGACAACATACCAGCGAGAGGTAAAGTTCAATGAAACTGATAAACAAGAGAGAGACGGTGTTGGAGGTAACACATATACAGTACTCTGACTGGAGAGCAATTGCAGTCTAAACTAAGCTGGCTCAGTGACATAGTTGCTGAGAATGCCTTTTTGACACAGGGCCTGTTTCTGTTTCTCCCTCCCTCTGCCTATCTGTCTGCCTGCCTTTCATGTGGCCATTTTAGGAGACATTGAGTCATTCGAGGCCAGCTGACAATATGACAGCAATCAACGGGAGCAGCTTTAGTACACTTGACTTGACACCAGGAGAACTTGTCTCACTCACCCTTGCAGAAAGATTATCTCCTTGTCTCACTCTGTCTTTCTCTTTCCTTCCTCTATTTCATCTGGTGGTCTTGAGGGGGTGACTCTGCATCTTCTCTCTGTTCTCTTGTATATTTCTGTTTCCACCGGGTCAGGCTGTCTTCTCGGTCTTAACTCCCCGGTCTCTTGTCTCTCTTTGCTTCCTTCCTCCTGAATAGGTAATGTCGACAGACAGAGAGAGACACGTCAAGTTGTTCTGCATGCACTAGTGATCCATCTCTCTATATATCCTGTTTTCTCCCCGTCTACCTCTCTCCACCCTCAGTCACACACATACACAAATGAAAAACCCATCAACAACTCGCAGCCCCGATATGTCTCACTGGTTCCCTTCCCTTGTCTTTTCTCTTGGAAGCCCTCCCTTTTCCAGTTTTTTTCCCCCTTATTCACACACCTCCAAAGTATCTTGAATACAAAAGCTATTTGGCATGCTACAGTCCCCTCTCACCTCCCTCTTCTCCTCTTCCTCTATGTACTTTCAGGCCCCTCCTTTTAAGCTTTTTAGCTATCCTACATTCTGTTAGTGCCTGTGCTTTTCTTTCTGTTGGTTTCCTCTCAGCTGATAGAGTGAGGCATGCTTTGCTCACTCAGCAGTGAAGGGGGGGTGTGCTTCTAACTGATTGGCTAACCAGAAAGGGGGGGTCAGCTGTAGTGCCCAAGGCCCTGATTGGCTGGGGGAAAGGATTGCAATGGGGGGGGGGTAGCCATAAGCCCGCCCACCTGCTCCTGCTTTGACTGTTCTGCAGGAGTAGAGAGCAAGCCTTAAGGGCACTTTACTTTTAATAATATAAACTTTATGCAAATAATCTCCAAGCATGTTCTTGTGTACAGTTTTCTTCAATGAAATGTGTGCTTGTTTTGATTAAAGAATAACTGTTAATGAAAAAGTTCATGTCAATCCTGCAAATATTGATACAATCACCCCCCCCCCAAACACACACACCTTTATTTACTGTCTTATTTCTTACAGACAAGGACATTATTTGATATTAAATGCACACATGACCTATAGCCAGCAAAAGCAGGAGACTTATCTGTGGTTGGACTGATAGAGCAATAAATGCATGTGAAAAAGTTTATCAGTCAAGAACCAGGAGCAGCCCTCAGCTCTGCGTGTGTGTGCACGCGCTTATGAGTGTGTGTTTGTGGGACTAATGAGAAACTGCATGTTGGCTATGCAGGAATTACTTCAAATAGGTGTTTTTAAGTGATGCACTTTCTTGTGCATCACTATGCACGTATGCAGTGGGTGGAAGCTGCACACAGCACTGTGCACAACATATATTTGAAGCTGTCAAGAACGCATATCCAACACATATTTAGCACACGTCTTTGCCCAGCCCTCCTAGAGATACAAACTCGCACCTTCCTGTCTGTCTGCTCCCCATTTTTCATTTGGAACCTCTAGGTTGACTTGTTATCAGATGTGTGCTGGATGAGACATGTGAGACAAACATATTGACAGCTTACTTGTTGTGTTAAGTTTCATTCATTTCATATCATTCTCTCTGTAGGATTCCCGCTCTACAGCATGCCTACCTCCTACACAGTTTCCATCTGTGACACCTTTCCTCTGTTTCCAAAACAACTTGGAATATTTATTCCTGCCAAGTTGCTGCTGAGTTTCTGTATCAGCACTGTTTTACAGAAGGATGGACGGGGCAAATGATTTTAAGGTTATAGCTCCATAACAAATTATTAATTAATGCTAAAAAAAACAACCTTTGTACAAACTGTAAAATATATAGATATACACACAAGATATGATATTACCTGCAAATACAAGAAATCTATGCAAATACCTGGTTACAAATTTAATTTCTACCACTCTTGCAGGCAAGCATCCCAGTTTATTTTAACAGTTTGGCCTCATAGGCCAGCATCAAATCATGTTTCTCATGCTTATCTTCATTCCAAAACCCCCAAACTATAAAAACATTAAATACCAAAATAAATGAATTTTTTACTTGGAGTTTGCTTAAAGAACGCAACTAGCATCATTGTAGCTGTTTTAACTTGTACTACTTATTCAGAGGTGGATGCTTGGATGATCGATGGTATGGTCAGACTTGTGTTTGTTGTTTAGTTTGTATTTGTTTTGAGTGTGTGTGTGAGTGTGTGTGTGAGTGAACAGTATAAGTTAACAGAGAGGAGGCTTGAAAAACAAGACACGTCTTCAGCCACATACTTCCAAATATAGAGATGTGGGGATAGGGGTGAGCGGAGGAGCGGGGGGAGGTAGATGGTGGAGGAAGAAGCAAAAGAAGCAGAGCACGATAAACTCACAGCTGAAGACTGAATTGAGATCCAAGCTTGGATGCCTTTTATTTATTTTATTTTATAAAAACAGGAAAAAAAACTTGTAAGGAAGTTGTAATAATGGGTACTTTGTGTTCCTAAATAGCACTTTATTTAAGATCATGTGTTTCAGCATAAACACACACACACACACACACACACACACACACACACACACACACAACTGCACCCTTCTGTCCCTTTAAGAGTCAATGTTGCTCTCCATATTTGGAGGGAAAGGGGCAGTGTCTTCTCGCTGAACACCCTCCTCCATTCAAGGGCACTGAGTGGAGCTGGAGAAAGAGGTTGAAAACACACACTCCCATTCCAACACAAACTCACACGGATGCCAATTTTGACTTGAGCGCATGACAGTGTTTGTTTTGATGTCTTTATGGCAGAAGAGGCTTGGACTTTCAGCCTTAATATGAAAAATGCTGCCTGACATATGCCTTGTTTTTGTAGGCCCCTCAAAGTGACACCAGCTGTGTTTATTCCCTTTCGTGGATTACATGGGTTTCCATGGGTTACATGGCTTAAAATATAGTCTCAGGACCAACGTTTACAATGCAAATTGCCTACACAAAAAGAAGAAAAGAAAAGAAAAAGAAAATCTAAGGTGCACTTAGTTTAAGAGCAGTTTTGACTCCTTCAGCCCAGAAACTTCTAAATAAAAGTCAATCTAAAACAAGGTCTATAACCCTCTTATTCAAGCAGTGACTGGATAAAAAGAAGGATTAATAAGGGGAGGTAGAGGAAGGGTGAGAGAAGTCTGTGTGTCAAGAGGAGAGCACAATGTCTGAATAATCCGCAGCATGTTTAAAGACACAGACTCCTTGTTTTGGTGTCTGTCTAGAGAGAGTGTGAGAGTGTGAGAGTGTGTGTGTGCGTGTAAAGCTAAAGTAGAGATGTTAAATATCAATAAAGCTCATATATGCTAAAGAAACATTTACATCTAATATTTACAAGGATATTACAAACACGTGTGCATGCTGATGACTCGCTGCTTCAAATCCACTTGAATTTTATGATGCAACGTTTCTGGTCTGACTGTAACAATTACACGAATATGTCTGCCAGAATAAGGTAGAATAAGGTAAATCTATTGTAGGATGGCTTATTATTACAATTACACTTTTTGTCCTCTACTGAAATGTGAAAATTAAATTAAAGCCATTTAAAATTCTTCTTAATGCCATTTCATTTTCGGAACCACAAAACTTATAGGATTCAACCTTAAGGTGGAAATGTAAAATTGGCTACCTAATCTGTATGTAAAGGCATGTGTCAGCGCGCAGTGATAGGTTTCCTAGTTTCAAACATTTGAGCTTTTATGTTGCTGCAGACCATTCACCATCTTTCCTCCAGCACCTGGACTTGATAGTAGAACAGGGCCTCTGAATGAGACCCTTACCTGCCCATTTCAGTGCTATAATTCCACAACAGAGTTTACCATAAACAGATAGCAAGTTCAGGTACAGGTGCTTCCTGTTTGTAGGGTAATCAGTCGACTTTATGATTTCAGCAAATAAGCTAAATCTATCTGACCAATAAAAAAAACAATGGTTGGACTATACACTTCCATACTGGACTCTACTTATAATCGGATAGCTAAACAGAACGTTCAAGGTTTAATGAAACAATAGATATGACATTAAAAGATGATGGAAGCAGCAGGATAAACCCCTGGTGTGCTCAGGTCCAGCCAAATGCAGCAGAGTCACACCAGACTAAAGGCAGAGAAGCCAGACTGAGGAAGAGCTGAAGGTGAAAGCAGTGAAGGTCTAACGGAGTGTTATCAGAGATATGATGATTTTAATGCCAGTGGGACCAAAACTTAAGGAGCTTATTGACTACTTAGGGTTTTTCAGAAAATACATACTTTGTGTGTATCTGCCCGAGTAGTTTTAAAACAATGACATTAACAGAGCTATAATGCATACTGATTATTCTTATAAATTGACAGCGGTATACATCAACAGACTAATGAGACCAACTTTAGTGCCCATTTTTTAAACATACAAAATAACTGCACTGACATGCACAGCATGTAGGAAAATTTTAAGCTCCCCAAATAAAATAAACCGTGGATTGCAGAGAAAGCATTTAATAAAAGAACATGAAGTATGAAGACTTTTAGTTAGTCCATTCTAAACTCGTATACAGCACTCCCGATATAACTCTAGCTCCTTTGTTGTTGGTTTGTTTGTTTTTTATTAGCAATTTCCACTCCTTGTGTATTAATCTAATATGCAGTGCAGCCCTGTGAGATAATGTTGAAAGTATGAAAGGAGAGAAACAGATTGCACAGGGGAAAAAAATGATGGGGAGGAGTGTGGCACCCTGAGTCTTGGTGACAGGCTAGGCCAGCTCAGAGGATGGAATGTTCCAGAGAAATATGTTGCCTATTCACAGAGGACAGGAAATAAAGCTGTGTGTGTGTGTGTGTGTTGTCTGTGTGTGTTTCTAGCCTCCCCCTCCTTCTCCTGGCCTTTGGGTACTTCTTTCTGTCCATCTTCTTTCAATTTGAATCAACTGCCTTTCATGTTTAGGAAATTCACACAGCACAGTGGTGTTGCACCATCCTGACTGGTAGAGGCTAAATGTAGTTCGCCCTACCATCTGGGCAGTGAAAGGGAAAAAAAGAAGCCTCTTTCCTGGGCGATTCATCTAACAATCATTCTGTCACTATTTAATCAGTTAATCCCACAGATAACTGGTTACTAACCAAAGCGGATAGATGAGAAGATTACGATGGCAGTTCGAGCTCATTAACACACACCGTTTGCAGGAAGTGCGTGATCAAAATACAAGCACAAACTTAGAGGCAAACCTTGAATTCAATTGTATATTTGTAGACACACGTTTACAGAGCATCTGAGGATGTTGCAGCGTGAAGCAGAGAGAAAGGTCTGAGTAGAGTTAATCCTAAGATCCATTTAACACACACACACACGACACGGTTATTAAGTAGCACTTAATAATGAGAAGTATTGGCACGGTAAGTGTTGCTCTCTGTTTTAGACTACCACCCTAACACTTTTTCATTAAAATTAAACAAACAATCTCGTTCCAAAAAGGCTTTTTAGCACAGTTTCAAAAATAATCTCTGTCTACACTGACACGCTTTGACTATTCACGTCCATCGGGGCCTGTGATGTTGCAAGTAGGGAGCAGCAAATTTCTTGCTCAACACAACATAACATATACGCAGAATATATTATATATATATATATATATATATATATATATATACATAGGTTTTTTGGGGTTTTTTTTGCTTTGCTCGGACTGACGAAGAAACTCTTACTAAAAATACAAGGCAATCAAGGCAGTGAAAGAAAAAAAAAGTGAATATTGTGTCACAAAGTAAAATTATGGTGACATTTTAGAGTGGTAACAGGACCGTTATCCATTGTCAAAGGACACCAGGCAGTGGGAAAGGAGTGCCAATAGAAAACTGATAAAAAATAAAATAAAATATATATTATAATCACAAAAAGGTACTTAGGTCTAGCTGACATGATGATCCTAAGAATAGCTTAAAAAGATTACTGGTGGAGAGCAACCAAGCATACGGGCAACTAGATTGGTTGCATAAGTCACAAGCTGAGTCGGTTTAACTCCTGGCCAAAGTTTGCTTCATGTCATTCCTCAGGCTCTCGCCTTTGCTATAATTCCCGTCTCCATTTCAGCCTAATTGCTGGCTGCTTGTCCTCTGCATGTTGCATCAGGCCATACACAGAAGAAATCCTGCCAAGGACTAAGATCACTGCAGTGCGGACCAAAAAAAAAATAAAATTAATTAAAAAACCAAAAAAACTGTTTCCTTGCTTTGGTGAGAGACATCCCCCAATGAGGCCTACTTTGGAAATACACACAGCCCTGCACTCTTTTTGAAACAGTTGGTATGTACCACAGCTTTAAAACTCTTTAGAAGGTCATGAAGTGCTATAATGTAATGTAATGTATAATGGAAACACACTATTATGCATGCTTGTTTAATGCTGGAAGAACGCTGACTTGACAGCTAACTTACAATAAACAGTTTCCATTAAATCCAACACACTTCCAGTTATACTATACATACTGCAAACATCACCTCTGCATCTTTGCCTTATTCTTTTTTTTTCTCATTTAAAACACAGTCAACATTTTTTTTAATTCAGTGTAAAATTTCATGAAACTCAGGCATGTCCTGCATGCCCAGAATCCACAAGACAGATCGGATATGCACACATGGAGTGCTTTGAAGCTACACTGGGAACAAGAACAACATAAGAACAAAAAGGAAAGCTCGTGACTGTTTTGACCAATATAATGCACAGAAATGCATGTCTTCTTTCCAAGACCAACCCACTAATTCTGGAGCATATGAAATACACTGCATCCAGATGTTTTAGTCAAAGAAATTCACTCATTTATAAATGCTAAAAATAAATAAATAAATAAATACAATCCCCAGCCACTTATTAGGTACGCCTGTTCAACTGCTTTATTAATCAAAATATCTAATCAGCCAATCTTACAGCAGTAATCCAATGCATTTAGGCATGTAGACGTGGCCAAGATGATCTGCTGAAGTTGAAACTGAGCGTCAGAATGGGGAAGAACGGTGATTAGGTGACTGAGCATGTCATGATTGTTGGTGTCAGACAGGCTGGTTTGAGTATTTCAGAAACTGCTAATCTACTGGGATTTTCAGGCACAACTACCTTTAGGTTTACAAAGAATGATCTGATCTCTGGGTAAAAATGCCTTGTTGGTGTCAGAGGTCAGAGGGGAATGGTCATACTGCTCCAAGCAGATTGGACAACAGCAACTCAAATAACTACTTGTTACAACCAACGTATGCAGAAGAGCACCATTGAAGCAGATGGGCTACAGCAGCAGAAAAATGCAGTCTTCTCCTTCAGATCATGATAAGGCTTAGCAATGGTTGCAGATGGCAAGCTAGTCCCTGGACTCCGTCAGCTCTTCTTTTGCATTGCCTAAGCTCCAGTTTCAGGGAATATTAGCAATGGAGTTAACATTCAAACTGATACAGCTTAGGAACACCATGGTCCTCAACCAGACTGCTTTAGACGATTCCTGTTTCAGTGGTGCCTTACGGCCTTCTTTTTCAATTACCTGGAGAAACATCTGTTTATGTAATCGCGATTTTTCAGTAGGAAGAATTAGGCTCAAAGATAGTGGTGACTTTTTGTGAAAGCTACAACAAGACAGGGTTAAGATGTTGTCTGAAATGGTGAATTTTAGCCTGCAGCGGAAGCTCTCCTGACTCCGATAGCTCATTCAGCGACCTTCGACCCAGAGCAAAAGAGGGTGAAATGGTTAAAAATCAGAACAGTACATAAGCTTTGTGGTAACAAGGAGCAGTTTTCCTCACTTCCCTGTAGATTAATACCAGTGTTTTAAACTGGATCTAGGCAGAAACAGGGGACCTTTGTAAAGAACAAAGAAGTCTGAGGTTTAATAACATAAAGGCAGCAGTTTGCTAGATTAGTTGTGGAAGTCTGATGCCACCTCCATGGTGAGGAAGAAGGCAAATATATCAACAGTAGTATCCTACCACACCAATGTTTGCAGAGGATAATGGTCATTCCTAGGTCACTTATCCAACTTGGCAACACAATTGCGTTGTCAGTGGTCTTGGGAAGGTCTTTGTTAGGGGATATGTTCCTCAGAAGGAATAACAGTTCAAGCTTGTCTTGCCTGAGTCTCAGATATGTCAGCCGGGCAAGCAGCTGGTTAGTAAAACTTTATCTTCAGTGGCAAGAAAAGCAAAGTGTCCTGCAACAGATGGAAAAGGCCTAAGCACTGATCTCAACATCATTTAGTTCATTTGGGTTTAAGGTGGCATTTTTAATCCATCATTAGATTTCATCATTAGTGTTTTTGGACTGTACATACTGTACAAATGATATTTGGTTTGTCCAAATGCATGCAGTGTTATTTATTAGGCCCATATTTAATTTCCAAATTGTGGGTAATAATGGGATTTCTTATCTTATATGAAATTTACCTTACAATATAAAGCACCTTGAGGCGACTGTTGTTATGATTTGGTGATATAAAAAGATTTTATTGTTTAAAAAAAAAACAAAAAAACACAACAATTATTTATACAGCGCCAAATCACAGCAACAGTTACCTCAACTGAACTGAACTTGCCTGGAAGCTGAGAAAGGTTTATTTCAGGTCCCACCCACTTCCTATTTAGCACATAGCAGCTTGAAATTGTGGAACGCCATTCACTTTCTATAGTCTCTGGTCGCCGTGTTACTTCAAATTGCTTCTACTGTGGACACAACCTCAGATCCACCATTTGAGCCACACCAGCATAAGACGCAGTATCCTCCCTTTTCATGATCAATCAGAAGCAACATATTGAACCTGTGAACACTTTTAGGCTGTTTGAGCAACTTAGAACAAAATACACTAGACCTGTGTATAATTCCCGAGTCTTCATCATTATCTTATTTATTGCATTTCTGTCCTAGTTCTGACTGCCAGTAGATCCCTGACAACCAGGTCCACAATGCTAACTTGTTCCAAGCACCATGGAATTTTTTGGCATTTCCTTCACTAACCTACACATGGATTAAACTACTAACCACTGTAACACAAACACAGGGACACTGCAGGTTTTCAAGAGAACTAACTACTTCCTCTTACTGACAGACTGTGAGGTGGACTATTTGCCCTTTAATGGTAAGCTTGAAGCGTGGTTTAGTTAATGTGTATGTAAGAAGCTCTTTTCATGCATGTTCTCTAGACAATGTTGGGAGATTCAGGTAAGGGTATTTCCAGAGTTCTCCTTTCTTACATATAGCACACAACAGGAAAAAATATATTTTATCATGCCACATGTTTCCCAAATATGTTACATCACCTGTGAAAGCGTGGAGCCCAGCTGCTCTAAGTTTAGAAACCAAAATGTTTCCTCATTCTGATTGAGGTTCTGATAATCCTGCTGAAATAGGGATGAAAGACGTGTAATCTGGATTGTAGCATAAATTGTTTTGAAAACCTGTATTAATTGTTCAGCATTAATGGTGCCTTCACAGATGTTCAACCTACCCAGGCTATGTGCACTAATGGATTCCCTACTTCTGAACAGTTTAGCCTGGAGGACACATGTCTGTAATTTGTCTGAAAAGCAAATTAGTATTTTGATTGATCAAACCACAGGCCAGTTTTAAACTTTGTGTCTGTCCATTTTAAATGAGCTCATTCCCAGAGAAGATCTTGTTTATATATAATTATATTACATTTGATTTCATATCCAGCGACAAATAATGTTTACTGATAATGGTTTTCAGAAGCATTCCCAAGCCTATGCAGTGATTTCTACTACAGAATCATGCGTGCTACCAGTGCAGAGCCACCGGAAGACCCAAAGATCACAGAGATTCAGTCTTCCTTTTTGGCCTTGTCCCTTGCGTACAGAGATTTCTCTAGTTTGTCAGATTTTTTTTTTTAAAGATATTATGTAGACTCTCAAAATGACAGTGCAGAAAAAAAATAAAATAATAAAAAGCATTCAAAATAGACAACTGTAGCAGAGAGTGTTTCTGTGCTCCTGTCAGCTGGCCACCGTTTTTTGGCGAGAGCTTGAGATTTTATACTAAAAGCTACATGCAAATCCTTGTGCATCAATATTTACTTGTTGCCTTCCTCTTATCTTAAATCTAACTACATTTATTATGTTTTTTTATTGTTATTCAATAGACATAATTTAGCTCCCAGGACAGAAGTACAATCGTGATTACGCACGCTCAGTCACACATACACACTAGAGATCAATATAGCCCCAGAGCGGTGTTGAGTACTCGGTCTAACCCACACAATCATCTGTAATCTCTGACATCAAATCCTGCCGAGACACACTGGAGGGCTGACAACAACCCTTTATCAGCAAGCCTTCATCGGCTCAAAGCATTTAATAGCCACCCCCACTTTTCACACAGACATTAAAATCGCTGCCAGGTAGAGACGCTGAAAAGGAGAACTGCAAGTGCAGACAAAAACCATCATAAGACAAATGATACAAAAATTATATTTGATTTGCTCAAAGACAGGGAGGGTATGCGAAGGCCTATAATATTGTTTGCCTGGACTTCATCTTAATCTATTCAGACTGAATCATTAATTTCCTAAACAGCCTAACTAGATAATGGTGGCTCTGTATACTAACATCAGAAACACACTGCTACTGATGATCCTACTCTTGCTTAATTCAATGTACTTGCCTGCTTAGTCTGCACAGAAGCATAAAAACTGATTTGGTTTTATTTGACTAGGCTGAATGTATTGGTAGTTATATATTTTGAAGTAAGGAAAAAACAAACAAACAAAACACCAACCACAGCCGGGGCTTTCCTCTGGCTATTTTTCTTTCATGCAATAAAGAATGCCACACTCATCCTTACTGAGTTTTTGATCACTCCCTCCCTTCCTTCCTTTCTTTGGATGTGAGAGGATTTCTCTGGTTTTTCTGTCTCACCTGAATTGGCTGAATTAATTTCTTCTTTTTTATTTTCCTTGTGTGCCTAAGCATGAGGAAACCTAAGCACAAGGTGTTTGTGCATGGGACAAGTCCAGACCCAGGCCTGCTGAACAACATGCATCTTGCCTTCAGGGCTGGATACAGCAAAGATCTGCATGACGTCACACTCAGCTGAGGACAAAAGCCCACTGCTTTCTCCCAGACAGAAAAGTGGGGGGTGGCTGTCAGAGCAATGCATGGACAAGCAGAGAGAGAGAGAGAGGGAAAATGAGCTGCAGCTGTATTTGCTGCTGCAGTATGTGCTGTCTGTGTGTGCAAAAATCTTCAGTTTACATATATGTAAAACAGTAGCTGGATTCCCATATGCACATGGGCTATATAGATGATGCAGTGTGAGACTGCACACACATGCCTCATGTGTATGTCACTGCCATCATGCTCTGCTTGTCAGGACAATGAGGGATGGTGCACTGCAGCTAGAATATTAACACTGTAATAACAGACTCATGGAATCATTTTTACATATGCAGTGACAAAGGTTCTGTGCCATCATCAAATGCTCTCTTCACTGCATGATGATGCAATGTAACTCCCAAGTGCAATCCAATGGAACAATACACCCACTGCACTCAGTTATATCCCCTCTCCTGTTAGCTATAAAGTGATCATCATCACTCCACCCGCTGAGCTACAGTCATAATCTCACAGATATGCCATTGCTGGTTGATCCCTCCTTCTTGCCTGGCCCATATATGCACAATCCCAGGAGTACAGTGTGCAGTTATAATAAAAAATAAATATTTTCGATGCCACACACACCAGTGATAGTGATCAATGCATTGGGATTTCATTGGGAAATTCTATCACTTCTCCCTAACCAATGCAGATTGTATAGACACATAAAGAAAGTGTGAGGAAGGCAGACAAAGCAGGGGAACGCCCCCTACATCCTGCAAGCTACTGTCAGGTCATCAGCTGGCTCAGGCTGGATTCCACTCATTCTTCGGCCAGATTAATAATTAAGAAAATGATGACTGTAACCACTTGCATGCATGATCACAGCACAAAAAAAATGTCACTTAAACAATCCCGAAAATACTAGTTAAACCCATTTCAATTTCAACACACCCCCACCTTTAAAGTTCACAGAATGCACAAGCTTAAAGGGAATACAGTCAACCAAATTTGAAGATTTCGAAGTCTACTCACCTCACAAAAAAATACAGACTCAGATGATCAATCAGGCAGTCTGAAGTGACGCGTCCCTGTAGTCTAGCAGTTTGGCCTTTCTGTTATTTGTCTACCGTATTAAATGCTGCGTTGTCGGTTTCCAGGTAGCTGATGTTGTGGGCCGAAAATCGACATCGAAGCTAAGAGACGCTAGCCGCATCAACCGTATATCTAATAGGTAAAATATTCGGACAGTTTTAGTCTCGTCTTCTCACTCTATCCTTTCACATAGTTTGTTAGCTGACAAAGCTACCTCCCTTCCTCTCTGTGCCAGTCTTTTTTGTGTGTGTGTGCTCCCAGCTGTTTTCGTTGTTTCAACCTTTGCCTCATATTTCTCCTCTGTCCCTTTAAGCAACAGCGTTTCCGGGGTTTGCGTGTAAAAATATCAAAGGCGGGGCTTATTCACCAGCTGAGCGCCTGTCATTTAAGCGATTCGCCGCTTGGATTCCGCTTAACCAATCATCACGGATATTTTCTTTAAATATGCAGATTTATTCTAAAATACGGTTCGCTGATTGGCTTATGGATTACCTCAAGAACCGCCCAGTACACGTGCATTTTCTTCCCTCCCAGTCTTCAAGCCAAGGATAGCTTTTGTGCTGGAGCTTCGACAGTTCCTTTATCCATTATTATTAAAAATGATAATAAAATAAACGCATGATCGGAAATTAAAATGAATACTTTAATAAGAACTGACAACGATATGTAAAAAATATTTTTAGGTTTTACGCAGCGATTGAATTCGCAGTACAGTTGGTAACCCCCTTCTTTTCCTCCCTTTCCTTCTTGCTCTGGATCAGACATAGCCATGTTGTCACAAAGCTAAGAATAGCTCAGCAACACGTTGTATCCCCATATTGCCTTGCAGCTGCACTGAACTCCACGCCCATATACCCAGAGCACACTGGGGCCTGATTATACTCTGCTCTGAAGAGGAGGCAGCTTAAAAAGATAAAACGGACGGCCTATAAGCTCTGACAGTTGAATACAGGATGCTGCATTTACTGCTCTTGGCTGTTATTTCTTTGTACTTTCCCCCTTAGCAATAAAACCAGTGTCAATTTCAGAAAGTCACTGCAAAATCACAAATTTCTTATTTAAAGTGTTAATACAGATATTTAACATCAGTGCATTCATAATGTACTGCAAGAGGAAGCGATTGAACATGTTACCGTATCAATCATCTGTTCCACCTCAATCTGAAATGTCCCATTAACAGAATATTTTAGTACATTAGTGTAGCTCGTGGTGACCACAAATGTATTTGCTGTCGAACCCTCCCGGTCAAAATATATGTAGTTAAAAGGACCATGTTTAAAAATTCTAATGAAGAAAAAAAAAACTTATGACACAGTTTTCTAAACATTTATAACTCATCCAAAAGTGATTAAATTTAGATATGCTGCCCGCAAACATTTTCCAGTATTTCGTTTTCTGAAAAAGGACACTTGGTGACAACAGCTGCGCTTATTATGTCTATTATTTTTCAGGTTTGCATAGCTACAAAAGCACAGTGGTATTTAATCACTTACGTTTTATTTTTTTCACATAAAGACAGAAAGGAACCAGATCATAAAAAAAATGACAAACTCCACCTGCCTATGCCTACGTTATTATTTTAATGTTGGCATTACAAAGGTGCTTTTTGGTTTGGTTCCCTGCGCCCCCTTCTGTTCACTTGTCATAACAGTCATGTTGTCCTCTGCCGATCAGAATCCAGGACTTGATAAAAGTCACTGATTTACATTTGATCAAATAATGCAGCATCAGTGGGTTTAAATGTCCTGACATGTTGCAAGTGTAAGTGTAAACATGCAGTTTATGTATTATTTTTTTTAAAAAGAAGCAAGAAACAGAGTTTACTTTCTAATAAATATATTTAGGACAAAGTTAATGTTTTTACAGCAAAACTTGAAAACTGGGTTTTTGTAAAGATGGTTAAATACAATTTCCCATGCATGTACTATCAATGCACATATGGATTTCTCATCAGTCTGAGCATTTTCAGTACAGCTCCTCAAACTCTTATTATAACCCTAAGTCACAAGTTACAAAGTATATACATCATTTCGCTTCTGTATTCTCACACATCGTGCTAAATTTTAAGCGTTCAGCTGATCAGTCATTTTTATTTTCTTTGTCCCTTCTGTGCCATGTTCCCGCCTCCTCTTCTGTCTGTGCTTCTGACCTTCTTCTTGCCTGAACTGGTGCCTGTTGTGGAGAAAGCAAACAAACAAACAAAAAAAACCATCACATGCATCACCGGTCATTTCTGCATGTGACTGTCATGCTTTAAAAAGGCTGAGTTACTTCCAAAGAGAATTTAAGGTCATCAGATAGAAAGCAGATAGAAATCTGGTGGAGATTAAATTATAATATGTTCTTTCAGTTTTAGAAATGCATTTATGGGACTTTTTGACCATTCTTCCAGAAGCACATTTGTGCTTTGCATTGCGCTTGGTGATGTAAGGTCTGGATGCAGCTGCTCGGCAATGGAAACCCATCACGTGAAGCTCTCTATGCGCTGTTCTTGAGCTAATCTGAAGGGCACATGAATTTTGCAGGTCTGTAACAACCGCCTCTGCAGAAAGTTGGTGACTTCTACACAATCTGTGCCTCTGCATCTGCTCACCCTGCTCTGTGGTTTTACGTGGCCTACCACTTTGTGGCAGAGTTGCTGTCGTTCCCAATTGCTTCCACTTCGTTATAATACCACTAACAGTCAACTGTGGAATATTTTGTAGTGAGGAAATCAAAACTTATATCAGGTGCAGGATAGCAGGTGCAGCGAAGAGCTTTGTGAACTAACCTGGACTGCCAGCGTCGACCGCTGTTCCACACTCTACCAAAGGAAGGAAGCCAGTTGGCATCTGTATGTGAGCTGTGATCAAAGTTGGCCCCCACTCTGTTTGGAGGAAGCTTCCTCAGCTTCTCTTGCTCCTCTGGCAAAAGACAGATGGAATTATACTCGAATCACAGAGAGATTTTTTAACTGGTTTAATACAAGGCTATGTGAATATGTTATTTTTATCACTCAGACTAACTGCCTGTGCAGTAGCCGGCCACATTTGGCTCTTTTTACAACTTCATGCTCTTAGTTCTAGTGTTTGGGAAGGTGCAGCAGTAATAAATACATTTGAATTTATTGCTTTTCATAAATGACAGTGATGCAACAAATGGCAATAAGGAAAAAGTAAAGGCATAAAAACAGCAGACCACAAAATGTTCCCCACTGCCCAAAAAATTGTTCCAAGTCATGGAAATATGTCTAATTACTTCAAAATAGTTTCTTTCTTACTGTGCTTGAGGAACTCTTGGAGTGATGGGCCAATCTCTGGGTGTGCAGCAGCTCCGGAGGTCCCTTCCAGGGGATCATCTTGAAGCCAAGGAGGGACGGCACCTACAGCACATAGAGGTTATACAGCTTCATCAAGCAGACAAAAGAGTTTCCTGCAAAAGCTTTGAGTGTGGGACACACAATACCAAACCAGTAAGCAACTGATTAACTTATGAGAAACCAAGGTTTGTCCACTGATGCACAATACAGTCAGAGCAAAACCGTTAATCACTTGTTTTTAATCCATCATGCAATATGATTGAGCAGGTGTTTGGTTGCAAAGTTGTGTAAAACTTTAGAGACAAGAAGTCCTGCAGCAGATGGTGTGGTCTCCAGAGAGCTCGAATCCAGATCACACACACAGAAGAACTGAAGCAAGTTCTACCTATCTGCCAGCCTATCTACCCTGTGGATGGCTCATTTTGGAGATAGATTTGTCTGAATTTCAGGACCTCATTTACCTCCCCTTCCAGTTCTCTGTCCATATATACCCTTCTACACCACAAGATGTTTGTTCTCAGTTATGTCAAATCTAAATGAGGATGTGGTCCCAGCTAGTGAACTATAACAGTAGACAAAAAAAAAAGAAAGAAATCAAGTGTCAAAACGATAATAGTAATCTGCATGCAATGGCTACTTTGTGAGGGTTCCTTTTCAACTGCTCAGTAACGCAAATATCTAATCAGCCAACCATCTGGCAGCAACTCTGTGCATTTAGGCATGTAGACACGGTCAAGACAACCTGCTGAAGTGAAAACCAAGCATCAAAATGGAGACCCAAACTACTATCAAGGAGTGTCCACAGTAACAGTTTAACATGACTCTCAAAAGCAGTGCTTATGCTCACAGTGTATTTTTTCACAATGCAAGATTTCTTTTTGTTTTTTGTCCACCCACATATATATTTTTTCAGCACCACACGAAGTCACGCATCACTGTACCTGTATGAACGTTTCCACTGTTCGATGAATCCTGTAACAGAGAAAACAAGCGTTTATGTGAGATCGCCGCATTTGTACAAAAAAGTTGACACCACAATGTAAAACAGTTCATTGATTTAAAGTTAATACTTTCTAAATAATGGCTGTCAGCCTACCTGATAACCTATGAATGTCAGGCTGTGTCCTACTGATGTCGACGGCATTTCAACCACTGAGTCGACAAAGCTGCTCCCCGCCTGCTGGTCTGATCCTTGACACATAAATTGAGAGCTGCTCCCCAGACGAACAGGTGATCCCCAAACAAACAAAAGTCATTTGAAGTGTGAGTGATGACACAGTGTAAAAAGGCTACAGTGTTGCAGATGGGCCAAGGGTTTACCTGACAGAATCCTCTACAGACGTTTCTGTGCCGTTTGGTCCGTTCAACAACTCGGGCTCTGCATCACGCTGATATTGATTCAGGAAAAGCCAACAGTGGTTCACAGAGGAAGTCTGACATCTAATCATTTTTCATCTCAGCGTTTATCATCACAAACCTTACACACGATATTACCCAAAATGTTAACAAACATTGCTCTTCATGCCCTTGGGAACCAAAAGTTAACCACCCCTACTATTCTTAAGAGTTAAGAATAGTGCATTCTTATATGAAAACAACAATTAATGCCACAGTGATGGATACTGCCACTGCATCGTTGGAAAACAAACCTCTAAAAGAGACTGTAAGACCTCCTGGCGATGCTTTTCCCGGGCTCGTATACGCTCAGCTTGCTGCAGCCATGAAAAAAAGAAAAGAAAAAAGTAATCACCATCAAAAGATCTCAAATGTGGATAATGTACCATTCCATAAGACACTTTAGCAATGCTGAAAACAGCTCTTTGGATGATCATCAGGTCAAAATTTCAATCTAACTTTGGCATGTTAGTGCTAATTAGCAAATCTTAAGATGCTGGCAAAATAAAATAAGATACCAAAGAGGAAAGATCAGCAATTAAGCCCCATCTATGTTACTATGTTAGTATGCTAATGTTAGCGTTTAGCAATACTGTGCTTTACTAATCCAAAAACAGCACGGCTGTATGTAGAGTTCATTTAAATATGATGTTGCAATACCTGTTTAATGTATTCATCCTCCTTCTCCACAAATGATTCCAATGCTTTTGCTACCTCAGCTTTAAACCTAAACAAAAATACACAATGCAGATGAAGTTTACTTCACACACAAACTTTAATAACGTCTAACTACTTCAGGCTCAGTAGGTTTACCTTTCAGTTTCCTCCTCTGTGACGATGACCTTGTCTCTAAACTTCGGATCGGCTTTATTTTCCCACCAGAACTTGTGCGTATTCTTCTTGTGCTCTGGGCTGAAATCGAATACATTCGAAAAATGTATAAGAATAGTATAAACTCATATGGAAAAAAAAAAGAAAAAAAAAAGGAGTATTCTATTAACACAGGAAATGGGTGTTTGTAGCCAGGGTTACAAACAGCCATTATCCTGTGTTGATAATGGGTGTTTGTGACCCTCTGGATATGTTGCATATTTTGCTGAACTTTTAAATGAGAAAAAGGAAATACAACCCCTGTAATGAAGAAAGATTAAGGCACTGTCCACATGCTGTTTTGGAATAATTTTAAAACTGAACTTGCACATAAACAGGAAGAAATGGAAACAGTAACTCAGGCCCCAGTGTTTGCTTCCTGACTGCGTCTTATCAGTCACTACAGGACCTTCCCTGTTTCATCACAAGTCAGCAACTAACCCTCTGCTTCCCATTTACACCAGCATGTGTATGCACAGATATGTGGATAATGTGCATTTAAAGGCATTTTCATATGGACAATTTTATTAAACTGTGTTGAAACCCTTGTCTGGACACTGATCACTTTAAAACAATAAAAATAAAATAAAATGGAAGCAAACCAAACAAAGAAAGGCATTCACAGTGCCTCCATACAAAACAAAATACGGTTAATAAATCCTTATCAAATAAGACTTACGTGGCCATATGTTCCAACAAGCCTCCATAAAGGACAGTCATGTTGCCGTCTGTAACATTTCTCTCAATTTCACACCCACAGCAGTAGCACCAGAATGTCTGCTTGTGCTGGGTGCAATCAAACTTTTCTACTTGGGCTTTCTTAAGTGTCCGGCGAGCTTCCTTCACCTGGGAGACAGTGGATGAAACAAACATAGAAGCTTAAAACTCTGACTGGAATAAAAAGGTTATTCAATAAAAAGGTTATTCAAGAAATGAGGAAAACTGAATCTAATTTTTACATTAACATATTGGACACTGAAAAAAGGGAATAGTAAGATTATACAGCTCCATACTAAAACTTATCAGGAAGCAACCACATTGAGAGAGCTCTAACTGACAACATGGTTAGCACTGCTGCTACGTTCAGTCACTTTTCGTTTTTCTTGATTCAGTAAATAAGCCAAGTGGGGATTTTCAAAGAAAGCAAACTTGACCATACCGCTCTAACAATGAGAAATAAGATTTTTGATCTGTCCCCCCAAAAAAACATCACATAAGTCAAATTATCCACTCCTCGAAAAACTCAAAATGTACTGTATCAAGTTGTTTTTCATCTTGATACCATATTTATTAGAAGACGCTGCAATACCATGACACTGTTATGCAAATGTATGCAGATGACACCATCATCTGTACACATGCAAAAACTGTAGAGCTTGCAGCAAAGAAACTAACAATTGCAAATGAGAAGGATCACAGAGTGGCTTGGCCAGTCCTGTCTCACTCTTAATATAAGTAAGACTAAAACAAAACAGTCTGCTACAGCAGGAATTTTCATTAAGGCTGATAAGATGAATATCTTGGTATGACTCTAGATTCAAATCTCAGTTTTAAGTCTCATACAAATTTGGATGCTGCTAAGAGCTTCATGTACGCCATGATTCTTTCCCAAATGTCATACTGTATAACAAGCTGGGGAAATGGTCACTAAACCACTGGAGTCTCTTTATAAACAAACTTTAATTTGAGTTTTGAACATTTTAATTAAATTATTTTCCAGTATATGTTAGGTGTTTGAGATTTTAAGTGGTCTGGCCCCTCCTCCACTGCTTAATTGTATTAACTTTCACCCAGGAGAATCCATAAAAGTTACAAGAATAATGTAAAATGAAGACTGCACTGTACCTTTTTTTCTGGTTTTGGGGACTCAGCATTCTCTCAACTTAATGGAATGCCCTGCCTAATATCATTAGGATTCTTTCTCGTTTGGTGCTTATGGGTGTGTGGATGTGTCTTCTGTGATTTTCTTTTAATGTAATCCTTTATAATATTGCATTGCTACAAAGCTATCCAAATAATACCACGTGTTACATATAAAAGCATCTTAGACTATCTTAGACTCATCTGAAAGCTCCTTCAGTTCTAAAAACCAAATGGTGTAGAGATCCAGGTGGGGGGTGTTCCCTGGAGGTGGTCTTTGACCCGCTATTGTTTATGTGCGTAATCACATGAGCCAAGGTGTGAAAAAAGGTGTGAGTCATTACAATCGGTGGTTTCAGATGAAACCAATGTAGGACTTCACCCTACTCTATAACGTGCGCTATTGATGTCACCTGAAGAAAGGTGTGAGTCGGGGTTGAGGCATCTGGGATGGGAGCGCAGGACTGCACTGTGGATGCAGTCCGTGTCATGAGCCACCACCTCTATTCAGTGATTCACAGTGGACATAAATGGCTTCTTTTACCCCTCATTCAAATCATCTGTTTTCTCAATCTAAAATGTGAACATTGGCATCCTTGAAAAAGTGCCCTTTAGGTGCAGATGTACAGTAGACTTGTCTTGTTGAGGTGGATCTTCTATGTTGTGCCATGTGTTTGTGGAGTGGCTGTTTGGTTTCTCCACTGCAGAGGTCCGAGGGTGTATGCTGCTCTGGACAGAATACACTATGTTGGTTAGCTTTTGTCAACGACCACCTCCAGGGAACACCCCCACTAAAGTTTAAATACCTGGGTCTCTCCATCATTTGGGTTTTAGAACTAAAGAAGCCTTTCGGATGAGAAGTCAAGGCGCCTTTTTCAAGCTCCAGAGACTACCATGACTGGTATGATTGAGAACCTACACAGATAAACCAGGCCATATTATGTATGGTATGCCGGTGTTAATAAAGTTCTGATTATTATGAATAGTGATGTACCTCATGGTGGCTTTTCTGTAGACGTAAAATATACATACAAAAGTGGTAACATGCGTATAATATTATATACAATAATATAATATAATACAATATATAATATAATATAATATCGCTGAACAGCCCGCTAATCATATTTTTAAACCCTAATGTTACTCAGAAGGAAAGCATCTCATGTACTTTGGCGACAGATTGCATCTATCGTTTCTATCCGGGTTAGCTCAAACTGCACAAGGTGAAAAAGACCACTCAAAATATCAAATATCAGTTTGTTTGTTTTTTTAATTACTTAATTAATTAAGTAACCTGCTTACCTTCTCTATGAATTTAAGGAGAACCACTCTGAGTCTACTTTGATGAGTTTTTCCAAAGATATGTCCCTTCCCGTTGAATGTTGTTTGTCTACAAATAGCACAGTAGTATGCACCCATTTAGATACCGTGGAAGATACCAAACATATAACAAAGTCGAGATGAAGCCAGATCTGAGCTAAAACCAAACGTATCCGTTTTATCTTTGATTCCGTATCCACCTTCTCCCTCTCAATGTTCCCGCAAAGGTTAGCGCAAGTTAGCATTTGCTACAGGACGTAGTTCCGTCTCGAAATACTTCCCCCTGAAAGCAGGGGAACAAGCTCACGGTTAAGAAAAAAGTTCTTACAATTTTATTCTTTCATTATTATTAATATTATTATTATTATTATTGTTATTATTATTATATTGATGATATTTAAAGCGATCACAGACAGTAGATACACATTCCTTATATTTAATGAAATGACAGCAATTTAAAGCGGAACGAAGAACCCCCCGATTTCCACTGTTGGGACACTGTACCAACCAGCGAATGTAAACAGCGCGGGGGCGTGAGATCAAGTGGTTCAGTCGAAAAAATAGTTGGAAACAACTTTGCTGCTATATAAACGCGCCAACTATAATTAAACAGCGATGTCTTCAGTTCAGAGTTTTAGACAGTTTATCAGCGAGCGAGTGCAGCGAGACTGCAGGCTGTCTTTGGGAACCTGAAATAAAGCTACACAGAACAGTTATGTGAAAATTACACCATATCAGTGAGAAATCAGTGTAAACAGGTCTTATGGAGTGATAAATCCAAATTTAAAATTTTTGGTTCAAATTGTCATATTACGGCTGGAGCAGGCCAGGAGAGAGGTACAACAGTGAATGTCAACAGCCATCTGCAATGCACGGTGGAGGCTCTGTCGTGGTTTTGGGCTGGATTTCAGCCACTATTTTTTTGTGATCTCATCAAAATTAATGGAATTTTGAATGCAGAAAAATACATCAGGTTTTGATCCTCCATGCAGTGACTTTTGGAAAGCAGATGATTGGCAACAGATTTATTTTTCAGTGTGACAATGATCCCAAACACCTGGATAGAAATGAAAAACACTCAATGGAATGCTATCAGTGATGGATTGGCCTCCCAAAAGCCTGGACCTCAGCAATATTGATGCAGTGTGAAATCATCTTGACAGAGAACAGAACAAAACATCCAAAGAAGAGCTTTGAACATCCTTCAAGAAGCCCAGAGAACTATTCCCGAAAACTATATAAAGAAATCACAAGAAAACATGCTAAAGAGAGTTTGGGCTGTGTTTAAGAATAAAGGTGGTCATGCTAAATATTAATTTTGAAGCTCATTAAAATCCATTCAAACTTTTTTCTTATATACTGCATTTACATTTATGTTTGTATGTTTCAATAAATTTCTGCATCCATTTCCCATTATCCTACCAAAATTGTTCACAGAGCCTCCACCGTGCGTTACTCCAGAACATCCTCAGCAACACATGTGTAAGGAAGGGGTCCTCGTTGAATTGCATCTCTGTAATCAAGACTGGATCTCTAGTCTGGACCAAGTGGAACCAAAATCCCTGCGGATGAAACAGGAATCAGAGGAATTCAAAGAGCATCTTACACTGAAGCAGGAGACTGATTCCTTTACCCCACTTCTTACTAATCAGAAAGGAGACAACACTGAAGATCAGAGTCTGTGTTTGAGTCCTGTTGAAGCTCAGGACGCAGCACATGAATCCGTAGTGAGAATATTTATTAAAAACCCAGAGGAATCTGTAACAAACATTGACCACAAGCTCCCTTTTGGTAGCTCTCCTTTAGCCGAGAGCCACGATCATGAAGGGGGCAAACATGGAGACTCTATATCAGCTACAAATCCAGAGACAAGACAACAAATGGCACATCACAAAGCCAATTATGCACATAACCCTACTGTGTTAAAGAATTACTTTGAGGTTCACTCAGGTCAAAAGTCTTTAAAATGTGACACATAAAAAATAAATAAAATGTGACACATGTGGGAAAGTATTTTAGCATGAATCAAGATTAATCAGACACCTCAAAATCCACACATGCAAGAAGCTATATTCCTGCAGTGTCTGTGGGAAAGCATTTAGTAAGATGTCAGTATTGGCGGTTCATAAAAGAATCCACACAGGTGAGAAGCCATTCCCCTGCAACACTTGTGGGTTTAGATTTTAGGAATGCATCAGCTTTGACAAGGCATTTGAGAGCGCACACAGATGAAAGGCCTTATCTCTGCAGCACCCGTGGGAAAAGATTTAGAGATGTAACAGTTGTGAAAAGACACATGAGAATCCACACAGGTCAGAGCCCTTACCTTTGCAACACCTGTGGGAAGAGATTTTGTCAGCTGTCAAGCTTAAAAAGCCACATTAGAATTCATACAGGTGAAAAACCTTTTTCTTGCAAGATTATGTGGGAAAGATTTCAGCTATAATGGGGATCTGTCAGTCCACATGAGAAGCCACAATGGTTAGGGGACACTGTGCTTGCAAAATATGAATGGGAATATTCAGTTTTTGCATAAGAATCCACAACTCTTCTGTGTGCAAAGTTGCTGTCAATGTAAATGGTCAGCCTTTTGAATTGAGATTTGTTTCTTATTTTCATCATATCTATATATTGATTTTCATCATCTTGCTATGTAAACTGGTGTTACATTAATGGTTTATATGAATGGGGAAGCTACAGAGTTATCAAAACTATATTAAAAATTGTGCATTCAATAATCTGCCTCTAAATGAATGTGAGTAATACATTTTTAAAATATAAGTGGCATATGTCTCTTCTAGAAATGAAGGTCTGCTACTTCCTAATGTAAGAATGGAAAATCTAAAGAGATCTAAAGCTGCAGTTATATTCTTTTCATCAAGATTTCAGATTAGGGGGAGGGCATCAAAAGTGACAGCAAAGCACTTTTACTGAGTGATGTTTAATTATAATATGGTAGATGTGTTTCGGGGTTGTGGATTAGTTGTTGGACGTTAAGGTAAAGTAGCAAACCTCGGCACAGATCTGAATCTGTGAACTATCCAATAAAAAACTGAGGCATTTGTACTTTATGTTACTGCATTTTACATACTGTCTGGGAGAGATGGCACTGGACTTTTTAACCAGAGTGTTTAACACAATCTTGGAGAGTGAGAGGATGCCTGAGGAATGGCAAATAAGTGTGCTGGATATAGTCAACATGCAGCAGTGTGCATTATGCTGAGAAGGAGCACTACAGATCATTGTTTGCTGTGAGAGTGAGGATGGAGTAGTATAGAGAAGGTAAGAAGGAGTTTCACTGTGTCTTTGTGGATCTAAAGAAAGATAGAGTGCCAAGAGAGGAAGTGTGGTACTGCTTGAGGAAGTCAGAAATAGCAGAGAAGTCTGTGAGGGTGGTGCAGGACATGTATGAGGACAGTGAGACTGGTGAGGTGTGCGGTAGGAGTGACAGACGGGTTCAAGGTAGGGGTGGGATTTCATCAGGGATCAGCTCTGAGCTCCTTCTTGTCAGCAGTGGTGATGGACAGGCTGACAGATGAGATCAGGCAGAAGCCTCTGTGGACTACGACGTTCATAGATGGCACTGTGATCTGTAGTGAGAGTAGGGAGCAGGTGAAAGAGAACTTGGAGAGCTGGAGGTATGAGAAGAATGAATGTCAGTAGACGCAAGACAGAATATATGCGTGTGAATGAGAAGGAGAAAGGAATAAGAATGAAACTGCAAAGAGTAGTGATAGTGTAGGTGGACAGACAAAGTAACAGACAGTGCACAAGAGAGATGAAGAAGAGAGTGCAGGCAGAGTGGAATGGGTGGAAATGAGTGTCAGAGGTGATTTGTAACAGAAGGATAGCAGCAAAAGTGAAAGGGAGGGTTTATAAGATGGTAGTGAGACCTGGGACAGAGGGTGCTGAATATGTCGCTGCCAGGCAGGAGGAAAAGAAGAACACCACAGAAAGAAATTCATGGATGTAGTGAAGGAGGACCTACAGAGGGCTGGTGTGACAGAGGAAGATATAGAATAGAATGCCTTTATTGTCATTATATAGGATGTACAATAAGATTGTGAACTATTGAATATCCAATGCTCTGGATAGTGTGAGATGGAGGCCGATGATCCACTAAACGGAGCAGCTGAAAGAAGAAGACTGTACTACATTTTACAGATTGTACAGATGCTACAGATGTACTACATTTTACATTTTACAGATAAAAACATTTTAGTTTTATTGCATCTACTTAGCAGTTATTCACTGAGATTTTTCACACAGAAATCTCAGATGAGTGTCTAAAAATGATGAATTGTTGAGGTATCCCTCAGTATATTAATGGGTTTAAATAAATAAAACCTTGAAGTGAGCTGACAGCAAGGCAAAATCCCTTAAATGGATCATAACAATTAGGCTTGTGAAGTTCATCCCAATTTTCCTGGAAGTAGTATACTAACAGTTGAAATATACAGACATTTAAACAGTTTATTCTTATTTGTATTTATCTGCTCAGGCACCTCCTCGTTTTCCTATTTTAAACAAAACCACAGTCTTATACATAATATAAATACAGAAATGTTTAAAATAAATGTGGAACGGTGCTGAATGAAAGCGGAGTGAAAGGGCGAGCTCGCTTCCACTGCCGGATCTTAACAGTGTGACACCGAGCGGAAGTAAACACAGAACCTGTTAGTGGCGTTAGCGTCGTGTCCGGCAGAAGTGAAATACCCATAACAGGGCAATAATGCCTTCAGTTCAGCGTTTTAGACAGTTTTTCAACGGAGCGACTGGCTGCTGCCGCTGAGGAAATATTCAGCGCCTTTGAAGAAACTATCCTCGAGTACGAGGAAGAGATCAGCCGTCAGCGCAAGCTGCTGGACATCGCCTGGAAACCTGCGGTGAAGTTACCCAGGATAGGTCCGTAACACCTCAGTTATTACGTATTTGTCTTTGTTTGCTGTTAAATAATGTAGAATTTAGAGTTAGATTAGATCCTAATGACTTAAATCCGTAATCGTTTGTTTTCATTATCCCATCATTATGTGGCGGTGTGGACCCGTCTGTGTCCACAATGTCTGTCGACCCAAACTCAGTTTATGATCTTCTTTTTTTTTTTTTTATCAGTGTGAGAGAAGAACTGGTGTTTTCAGTCCTTAAAGGTTTTTGATTATGGACAAATCAAAGCTGAAGAAAACATGACAATTATTCTATATCGTGTGTCTAAAATATCAGCTTTAACAATGTGACATTGAGCAGCAACTGTAGTGTTATTTATATAAAATCCTCAGCTGTGTTTTGTTTGGTGGTTTTCTCAGATTTTTGAGTGATTAAAGTTTCTCTGTGAATTGGATTACACACACCAGTGTAAAAATCTTTCAGAATTTGGGTGGGTAGCAAAACTGTTTTGTTTTTTTTACCTGTCATTGTGTAATCTTTTTTGTTTTTGTTTCTCTTTCCCCTCCAGAGCTCCCACAGCAACTTGCCTGCAAGGAGGAGGAGGTTGTTGCCGTTGACCGCCAGCTCGTTCACCAAGAGAGAAACTCCAGGTTGGACCAACAGGGCCCAGAGCTTCCACAGGTTAAAGAGGAACTCTGTACTAGTCAGGACAGGGATTATCTTGTACTGAAGCAGGAGACTGATACCTTTATGCTGCCTCATACTTACGAGAAAGGTGGGAACACTGGAGATCCGACTCTGGGCTTGAATCTGAGTGAATCTGAGAGTCTAGCAGAGAAAGAGCCATTAGTCAAGATATCTATTAAAACCCCAGATGAAGCAGAGCTTAATACCAACCACCAGTTCTTCTCTCACAGTTCTTGTTTATCTAAGAGCCGTGAGATAGAAGGCAAGCCTGGAAATGCAGAGACAAAACCACAGACAGATACCTCTCAAAGGCAACTGATGTACATAATCCTGCCATGTTGATGAATTACTGTGAAACACACGCAAGCCAAAAGTCTTTCAAATGTGACACTTGTGGAAAAACATTTCCGTTTAATTCCAAATTGATCAGACACCTGCGAATCCACACGGGCGTGCGGCCATATTCTTGCAACATCTGCGGTAAAAGATTCAACCAGACATCCATACTGAACGTTCATAAACGAATCCACACAGGCGAGAGGCCGTATTCTTGCAACATTTGTGGAAAGAGATTCAATCAGACGTCAATACTGAACGTCCATAAAAGAACCCACACGGGCGAGAAGCCGTATTCTTGTAACATCTGTGGTAAAAGATTCAATCAGAAGTCAATATTGGATGCGCATGTCAGAATCCACACAGGTGAGAAGCCCTTTTCCTGCAAGACGTGTGGGAAATGTCTCAGAAGTCGCTCTAGTTTGTTGGTCCACATGAAAACACATAGAGGTGAGCAGCCATATTCTTGTGAACGGTGGGATGTTTCAATCTTGTAAGTCCACGTGTGAAGCCAAACCCTTACTAGACCGTCGGTAAAAGTAAAAGCAAATTATGTAGGACACATTTCCAGTTTTGTGGTTCGAGACCAAAACGCATCGGGAATGCTTTAATTGCAGCTCGTATGAAAACATTATCATAATGCAGTGAATAGCACCGCATGTTTTTATTTGGCAGAATTTTGCACTGCATGCCCGTCCTGACGCAACCTCGAAGGGATTTGTCTCCAACTGGAATCAAACCAGCAACCTTTCACTTCCTAAGTGAATGTGTAAGCCACCACACCTTAGAGTAACATTAAAGCCCCCCCCCCCTTACTGTATATGGTTGGCATATAGCCAACAGAGTGTCTTTGTAATGGGGATTTATGAGTTTCCCCTCGCTCTGCCTTGCAGGTTGCTTGCAGAGCTCTGATATATCAAAAGCTGCTCTTTCTTGATTGTAGCTACAAAACCTCATTTTTAATTTCTTCCGTCCACATCACTCACTTAACCAAATGTCTTCTATAGATGGCTGCAGATGTTGACTTTTGTGATGAGGTTGCAGGTCAGGTGATCTGACTCCTTCTATCCAGACCCTGTTGCTGCATTCGCTCACAGTAATGTATGATGCTCCTTCACTCCTGTGTCAGCAAAACCTTTCTGCAGCTCCTTTAGGGATTATGGATAGATACAGGATGTACAATGAGATTGGAGGGTACAATGAGATGTAAGGGTTTGGAATAGTGGATTTTCAAGCTTGAAGTGCCTTCATATCTTTATATCATTTCCCTTGCATTGTTTACTTTTTACAGTTCTGTTCACAGTATTTATCAGCTAGTGAAATTTCAGCTGACAAACTGTAATGACAGTTGTTGTTTTGACTTAAAGCCTAGAGCTACTAAATAGATGAGCCTTTACAAGAGGACATGCACATGCCACAATGTCTGTATTACAAATATATCTATAAATGTAACAAAGTGTGTGCCTGAATGTTTGTATGCAACTCTATGTCTTCATTTCTGCAGCGTGTGAGTAACTGCTTTGCTTTGTAACTGTATTGCTTTTTGGCGTTTTCTATTTGTTAAAGTATAATTATTATTATTATTATTATCATCATCGGGATTATCAGCTATTAAATCTGCCTGTAAAACACTGTTGAGAAATACCCATTACAATGTCTTACAACTCCAGCTGATATTTGGAGATATTTTGTTTGGCAGAGAACAAAAATGTGCGCAGCTCAGTGTCACACAAGACGATAAAATTGAAATTCTCCCAGTTGAACTAAGTCGAGCAGCTGAAGTCAGAGCATGTGTGGTGTGTCTGTTCTTACCGCTCCCGATTATCGTCCCATTGCATCATTTAGAAGCAAATGCAGTAACGGCAGGCTGCCTGTCGGTGTATCAGTGGTTCTGTTGTAATTGCATTGAATGAGATGCTTTGTAGAACTCTTGAGAGGATTTGGAAACACTCAGCTTGTACTTGCTGATTACATCATATGCATATCTGTCTTTATCAGTTTAGTCCGAGTCTGCTTCACCTGATTCAGCCCAGCCTAGCATTCATTAGGTTACATGTGTATGTTTCTACTTCAAGGTAACACAGCAAGTAAAGACCTTTGCTGTATTAGCATTACAATTTCCCTGTAAACAAATGGCAGAAATAACAAAACTGAAGTACTGACAGAAGTTACAGTATTTTTTTTTCTTTTTTAGCTTGACTCTAGTAAGATTGTCTTCAGGATTTGAATTTAACTCTCGCCTGGGCGCTTATTGTAGACTGACATACAAATATACCATCACACACACACATATCGGCTGACTTTGGCTAAGCCCTTGTAGCGCCTGCTGTAGAGACAACCAGTGAAGATACATGATGCTGGGTCTAAATGTACAGGATGTTAAGGTCTTTACCAAAGTTGCACGTTGTTTAAATAATGAAGTTTAAATTTGCTGTTTAAAATTAGTCGAGGGGATCAAAGGAAGTAACAAGAAGCAATAATGACAGCATTGCCCGTTCAGTATTCAACAGAGTCTCTAACTTGTTTTACTGTATTCATCGGTGTTTAGAGACTTTTGCATCTATAGTGTTATAGTATTTTTTTTTTTTTAAGTATGTGATCCTGACAACCATCTGTGCAGCCTGGAAGTCTGTGGTGTTTTGTATTTAATCTTTTTCCTTTGCATTATTTGTTGCCTTGAGATTCCTGTGTAACTCTGATTATGTCACGTTACATTAAATGCTCAGTTTCACTGGATCGCATGTGTGTGTGTGTTGCATTTTTGTCATCCAATCACTGTTATGTTTCCAAAACATCCAGTTGTTCCTGGCACCAACGGCTTGAGGAACTAGCCTCCCCAAGTACAGCACACAAAATCGCCGCATGTGTGTGTGTGTGTTTGATTTTTCTTTGTCCGCCAACTCGTCCTACAAGCTCGGGAGCAGCCAAACTTGGCACACAGACATATCTTAGGCCCATGAAGATCCTAACCAATATCAGATATTGGGATGTCAACATGTTGCCTAGCAACCACCTTGCAAAAGGCATGATATCAATTTAATTCCACTGACAGCAGCACGAAGAGGCCAAACAATACTGCAACATGGGCATTTACTAATATCATTTAATTTGTAACTGCAAAGGGAAACTCATGTGTTTCACTCTGTTTACACTAATACTTTACAAATATAAATACTAATTTTAGTACTATTTACAATTTATTAAGAACTATTCCTAAAGTACATAAAACAGTGTCCAGAATATGTAATATTCTTGACATAGAGCATACTGGTACATGAGTGTGGGGGCATGATAATGCCTCAGTCCATCATTGTTGGTGCATCATTGTCCAGCTGCATAACCCCCAAATTATTTTTTCACGTAGGCCCAGGTAAGTTTGGATAGCTTGTTTTTCCCTTTAACAAATGAAATGATGATTCAAAACTGCATTTGTTGTCTTTGTCTAACATTAAAATTTATATTACGCCCTGAAACATACAAGTGTGACAAATATGCAAAAAAACACTGAGATCAAGAAGGCGGCAAAAAGTTTTTCACGGCACTGTTTGTGCACTCCAGGCCAGTGTGTGGCAGTAGTGAGCTGATACAGGCTGTATGTATCGCTCAATATATTGCGGAAGTAAAAACGAAAGTGCGCAAGGTTCGACGGTGCCGAGTTTACAACGAAGTTTCAGCGTCTTCATTTAAAATACAACAATGTATCCCGTCCCAAGCATGCGTAAATTTGTCTGTGACCGACTAACAGCGGCTGCTCAAGAAATACTGGGAGCTTTTGAAAAGAGAGTAGAAGAGTACGAGTCAGAAATCGCTCGTCAACGCAGACTGCTGGATACTATGTTCACACCTGAGATAAAGTTACAAGATAAAGGTCGGTCAGATAACGACATTCTTCAGTAATGAAGCTTGTTATGTGCGAAATGATCGGTGGTTAAAAGGAATCAGTCCTTTGTACCAAGTCTCGCCTGTGATCTGAACAGTTTGGCAGGGATAACGTGCCGCTTGGTCTTTAATGGCTGGGTGTTGTACCTCGATAAGTGGCAAAAACATAGTCCACGAATCCTCATGTGAAGCAAAGATAAGTATAATATCGAGATTGCATCTCTTGGGGAAGACGCCTTATGTAATGTGTAACCTTGAGCGGGCAATAAATTATGGACAACCCAATAATTAACAGAGCTGTGACGAAACAAACAATGGTAAGCAGTAACCAAGTAGACCTCCGTGCATACAATTCAAAGCTACAGCTTTGAGGTACTTTTGCTTTATTAGCGCCATCTTAAACTGTGTGTGCTTCACTACGACTCTGAAGCACAGCTTTTCAGTGCCTCTGACAAATAGTTGCAAAGCTTAATAATAATAATGCCCATGGTGTTGGTAAGGACTGATTTCTAGCTGCTGTAACAAAAGGAATTTCCCAACTTTGGCTAAACAGAGTATGTCTTATCTATTTTAGTGGCATGCTAATGAAAGAAATATTTTTCATTCGAGCTTCCCAGCAGGTTTCACCTTAAGAGCTGGAATAACGTTTGTCCAGTATGTTACACACCATTATTATCATTAGTGTTGATTTGTACGGTCTCTCCCTGGAGTCCGGGCTGAGTTCTGTGTTCAGTGATTAATACACTGCTAAACAAATTAAAGGAACAGTTTGAAAACACATCAGATCTCAATGGTGAAAAAAAAAATCATGCCGGATATCTACACTGATATGGTCTGGGTAATGTGTTAAGAACGGCAGGATCACACATTTGATGGAAATTAAAATTATCAAGGTCTGAATTCAAAAACACACTGAAAATCAAAGTGAAAAAATGATGCGGCAGGCTAGTCCATTTTGATGAAATGTCATTGCAGCAGCTCAGGTTCTTACTCAGTAGTTTGTATGGCTCCCACGTGCTTCTATGCGTGTCTGACGGATGGTGTCCTGGGGGATCTCCTCCCAAATCTGGACCAGGGCATCACTGAGCTCCCGGAAAGTCTGAGTCTACTCTTGGCACAAGAGGCCGGGCATTGTTGTGCACCAGGAGGAACCCAGGACCCACTGCACCAGAGTAGGGTCTGACAATGGATTTCATCCCAACACCTAAAGGCAGTCAGGGTGCCGTTGAATAACTTGTAGAGGTGTTTGCATTTCTCCATAGATATGCCTCCCCTGACCATCACGGACCCACCACCAAACTGGTCATGCTGGACAATGTTACAGGCAGCATAACGTTCTCCACGACTTCTCCAGACCTTATCACATCTGTCACGTGTGCTGAGAGTGAATCTGCTCTCATCTGTGAAAAGCACAGGGCGCTGCGCTATAGCAAATGCCAGTTGGACTCCACAGTGCCGAGCAGTGAGCACAAGGTCCACTAGAGGATGTCGGGCCCTCAGGCCACCCTCATGAAGTGATTGTTGGTCAGAGACATTCACATCAGTGGCCTGCTGGAGGTCATTTTGTAGTGCTCTGGCAGTGCTCATCCTGTTCCTCCTTGCACAAAAGAGCAGATACTGGTCCTGCTGATGGGTTAAGCCCTGTCCAGCTCTCCTAGAGTGACAGCCTGTGTCCTGGAGTCTCCTCCATGCTCTTGAGACTGTGCTAGGCGATACAGCAAACCTTATGGCAATGGCACATATTGATGTGCCATCCTGGAGGAGTTGGACTACCTGTGCAACCTCTGTAGGGTTCAGGTATCACCTCATGCTACCAGCAGTAACACTGACTCTTGCCAAATACAAACCTAGTGACAAAACATTCAGAAAAGATGAGGAGGGGAAAAAAATGTCTGGCCTCCACCCATAAACCCATTCCTGCTTTGAGTGTTGTATCATTGATGCTCCTCTAGTGCACCTGATGGTAGCTTCTTTAACACCAAAGCAGCTGAAAATGATTAACAAACCCTTCCTCTACTTTACTGACCAGATCAATATCCCAGAAGTCTAACTGACTTGATGCTAAACTCTGATTAAAAAGTGTTCCTTTATAGTTTTTGAGCAGTGTATTTTGCCCACATAAGAGCAGATAAATCACTTTTGATGTGGCAAATAATACCTTTAAAGAGGTGAGATCGCATTGACGTTGTCATCTGCGCTTGTAGTCTCCATTTTTACTCTCAGAGTGTAGTGTTTGGTGTGCTTTGGTGGTGAGTCTAGTCTCCTCACGCTGGAACTTTACACATTTCTTTTTGTTGTTGTCGTTCGAGGCGGTTCGTCACTGTTTCCTTCCTATAATTTTAAATTTAGATCCTGAAAATGAAAGTTGGTTAAACACTGGGCTAGCACTATAGCTCAGTAACATGCATGCAGAAAGTGTGGTTTTTAGCTAACAGTTATAACCCTAACCTAGTTATAACCATTCTTTCCTCCTTCCCTTTAGATCTCACAAAGACTTCTCTCAGTCAGCAGCAGCAGAGCAACACTGAGAGTGACTCTGCTTTGGATCAGCCTGATATTACACAGATTAAAGATGAACGTGAGGAAATGTGCATCAGTCAGGAACGACAGCAGCTCGCACAGCAGCAGGAGACTGCTGCTTCTAGGGTGACTCTGACTTGTGATCAAAATGCCCGCAGTGATCAGGCTCAGCCTTCAGGCCCTGACCAAACTAACAGTGCAGCAAATAACGATGCCAGATCCAGCAACTCACAGGAAGACGAATGTGACAGAGAGCCTTCTGCAGTACCAGATGGTGACGACCAGTTCTTCTGCCACTACTCTGATGAAGGGGAGAGTCAAGATGATATAACTTGTGACTGTGGAAGTGAAACACCAACAAGATATGATGACACATGCACATCGTCACCTATTGCAGAAGGGCAGACGTTAGATAAGGAAAATAATGATGGGAACACCACAGTAAACAGTGGTGCGGAGGACACACAGGTTGGAAAATGCAGCAATGAGACCATGAAAATAAGTACAACTACTGAGCCACCACCAGACAGAAGATGCACCGTTGAAAACGCATCATCCACCAGTAATTCTGAGCTAATGCCAACTGATGCAAGTCATAGTGAGACCGCATCTGCTGCAAGTGCTGAGCCGGCACAAAACAAGAAACATGCAGATGGGAATAAAACAGCAACCAGAACTGCTGGGCTAGCACCTAACACGAAACAAAAGGGTGTCCACACAGCGTCTACAAGAAGTACTGAACCAACACTAAAAAAGACCCCAACAGAAACGAGATGCATCGATGTAACACCACATAAGAAGCATGATCAGGAGAGCCTGCCATTAAAAGGAAATGTTGAGCCAACACCAAATAAGAAAAGTCAAGTCGGGAGACCAGTCGCAACTGTTAGTGTCGAGCCCGGACTAGATGAAAAAAGCAACAATAAAACATCAGCTACAAATGTTGAACTTGCATCTAAAAAGAAATGTAGTGATGAGAAGACAAAGCCAAATGGAAGTACTGATTTAGCTGCAAGTGGGAAGTTCAAAGATAGAAAAATGTCATCAAATACGACTCCGCAATCAACGCCAAATGAGCAACAAAATGACCGGGACACAAACGAAGATACTGAGCCAACAGCAGACATTACACGTCATGATGACACATCGGTTGAAAGTCCCGAGCCAATGCAAAATAAGACAGGTGACCGAGAGAAGGTAGCATCAAATGCAAGTACAGATCAGGCAGAAAATGGGAGTGAGGGCAGTGCATCCTCAACTTCAAGTTCTAACCCAGCACAAAAGAAACGCAGTGAAGGGAAGGTAGCTTCTCCTTCAAACACTGAACCAGCACAAAATAAGAATTCTAACAGTGACAAACCGGCGTCAACTCGGAGTACTGAAGCAACACCAAATAAGATGCCCGCTGATGGGAGATTAGCAGCTACAAGTGCTAAGCCAATATCAAGTAGGACGCATACACATCAGAGCATGTCGTCAACACGAACTAAGGATTTAACAAAGCATAGGAAACATAAACATGGAAACACGGTGTCTTCAAGTAGTAAGGAAGCAACAAGGCTTAAAAGACAAAATGATGGGAGGGCGACATCAGAAGGAAGCACTGACCCAACACAGAAGAAGAGACACAAGGATGAGAATGGTGCGCCCACCCATACTACAGAGGCAAAACAAAGTGAGAAACATAACAAAAGGAGCACGGCATCAAGTAGAAGTACTGATCCAACACAAAAGAGGAGACATAGCGAAAAACGCGTTAAAGCGGCGAATCAGAGCGATGGCGGTAGAGCCGAGGATGAGGAGAATCCTTATAAGTGCGACAGGTGCGGCAAGGTGATGACTAACTTCAAAAACTACAAATTTCACATGAAGTCGCACACCGTTGAGAAGACTTTCAAATGTGACACTTGCGGCAAGATGTTCCGGGAAAGTTGGGATTTGAACAAACATTTAGTAATTCACGCCGCCGAGAAGCCCTTCAAGTGCGACGTTTGCGGGAATGGATTCAACCGCCGTTACAACCTCGACCTGCACGTTAGGGTTCACACTGGGAAAAGCCCTACAAATGCAGCCACTGCGGGAAAAGCTTCAGCTCCTGTGTGAACATGAAGAAGCACATCAGGATCCACACCGGTGAGAAGCCTTACACGTGCAGTGAATGCGGCAAAGAGTTTGCGGATTCTTCTGCTTACAAAAATCATTTGCGAGTGCACACGGGGGAAAGGCCCTTCAAGTGTACCTACTGCAAGAAGAAATTCGCTACCAACACGACTTTGAAAAGGCACACCAGAACACATACGGGTGAAAAACCGTATAAGTGCACCGTGTGCGATAAAGTGTTTGGTCACAAAACCGACCTGAAAGGACACATGAGGATGCACACCGGCGAGAAGCCTTACAAGTGCGCTAGCTGTGGGGAACAGTTCTCCACCTGGTTAAAACTCCACAAACATAAACGCGTGCATGCAAATGATTCAGAAAAACCCACCGATTAACGGATCTGCATTTGATACATCGTAGCAAGTGAATCATAAGTAACATCATTTGAGTTCATTCATGGGACTTCACTTATCTATCATCTATGGCTACGTTCACACTGCAGCCTGTAGTGATCCAATTGCGATTCTTTTGCCCTCATGCGGCCTGTATCCAATCTTTTCATGACAGTCTGGACAACACAGATCCGACTTTTTTTCAAATGCGACCCAGGCCACTTGGATATGTGGTCCTAAATCTGATACATATCCGATATTTTCAAATGCGACCTGTGTCCGTACAGCCAGGTCGCATTTATCCGACCTGCACGTCATTGATGCATGTCACCATTCTGCGTCCCGTTACGCGGACGCGGGAAGGAAAACAAACTTACTTCCGCAAACATTGAGCACGCTCGCTACGTGTGATGTTATCACGGCCTCTACTGCGCATGCGGAACACTTGTAGGTTCGTCTGCAGCTCACACACAGATCACATCCAAGTCGCATATATTTAGAAATGTGAACGACCGTGCGAAAAGAAATTGGATTTCACCAAAAATCGGAATTGGGTCACTTCAGGCCTGCAGTGTGAACGTAGCCATAGATGCAGATTTTATAAGGTATTCAAAATTTTGTTTTTAATTCATTGTCTTTAAGTTTTAGTCAGTTTGCTTTGGATGTATCAGGCGTTGAAGTTGAGCAGGTTCTGCATTGGGGGTTTTTGGCTACTAAAGAGAAGTTAAAAATAAATGCAGGAAGAGTCACTGTGAGTAAGCGCTACAAAGAGCTATAATTATCAGCAAATACCCCAAATGCAAAGAAAAGCTTTAGACTTTCACACTGACAATTGTTTATCATTGACATTTGTGACAAAAGATTGTATGTTTACCCTTTCCCTCTAGTCTTACTCTTAGAAATTAGAAGTTGATGTCCATCCATCCGTTTTCTTCCACTTATCCGGGGCCGAGTCGCGGGGGCAGGAGCCTAAGCAGAGAAGCCCAGGCTTCCCTCTCCCCAGCCACCTCCTCCAGCTCATCCGGAGGGACCCCAAGGCATTCCCAGGCCAGCCAAGAGCTATCATCTCCCCAGCGTGTCCTGGGTCTACCACGGGGCCTCGTACCGGTTGATGTGAGATTTTTTTTTTCTTGTTTTGTATCGTTTTGCGTCATTTTTATAGATATTTTTCTGAGCAGGTTGCACTTTTTCACTGTCAGTCTAAATACAGCTTTAACTCAGGGCGGTCTAATTATGGGAAGAATACTGTTAATTCCCGCAAGTGAATGTCTTGAGATTGTGGAAGCTGTACAGTTAAAGAATTAAAATGAAAGTTCTTATTACAGTAACACAACTTAGGACGGGCCCATTTTGCACTGGACACCGTTCTGTTGTTTTTTTTTTTCCTCACACAACTTTTTGATGGCTGGATTTTTGTATCTTTCCTGGTAGGTAGTCATTTCTTCCATATAAAAAAAAAAAAAACTTTTTTCAGCAAACTGCTTGCAGGCGCATTACCACCACCTTCTGGCAATAATAGCACATTACATTCTGCAGCTGGGAAAATCAGGAAACTCATTCAGGACCAAAAAAAATTTGCATTAACAATTCAGGTTTGTTTTTATAACAACTGTAAAATTATTTGGTGATCATCCCTAAATGCAATGTAAATATTCCATCAGAGCTAGCTGTGCAGCAAAAGCTGACAACTCTGGTACTTCTTGTAGCAAGCTGCTGCATTTTTTAGTGCTCTGTGATGCTGGACTGCTAAGTATTTGTTGTTCTTTGCTATTTTTTCCTCCTAATGGAAAATCCAAAACCAGGGCCCTATTTCCAAAAAGCTGGTTCAGCTAAAAACTCTGGGTTTGTTAACATTTGTTAAAATGAGGGAAACTGTTCCAGAAAGAGAGCTAACTTCAACTCTGAGTCAGTTACCGGGGTGACAGACTCTGTGAACCTAACCCGGTCGCTGGCAGGTTTTATCCAACAAACTCTGAGTGTCTCTCTGGCTCCTCGGTTAAGCTGGGAAACATCAATCCCGGTATCGGAGCTCCACTGATGATGGCTCTCTTTCCTTACTCACACATGTGCTAACTCAGGGTGAACATACTCAGAGTTGATTGAACCAACTCTGATCAGCTTTTCTGGAACGGGAAAATCCGGGTTGATCACCTCAGAGTTTGTTGAACCTGCTTCCTGGAACAGGGCCCAGCTCATTGGTTCTGGTGATGTTCAGTATTTATTTGGCTGCATTCAACTTATGTTGGGTTCCCTTTAAGCAGATGCTTTAAGTTGTTTGTAAATGTATTCCTGGGCTTGTTTATTAAGCGTGATTTTTTTTTTGTTTGTTTTTCAAGCAAATTGTAAAAAGCAAAATACTGTAAATATTTTTGATAACAATCTGGTGCTTAAATGAAACAGACCGTGGACAAAAAGCACAGACAAGCCTGTGAGAGTCGAGGTTTCCTCATGGATGTGAGTTCTGAAAAGCTTTACAGTTGTTTAGAAACAATACACAGAAGTGCTTCTTGTAATAATAATGTCTTCATTGTCCAACTGTGTTGATGAGGTGTTGTACCAGAACACACGATTTTATTTTTTTAAGCATTTTTCTTTTTCAGTTTTTCTAATCCGAACACAGTCCGGGTAAAACAATCAGCGACTGTCTTATTAATGAGTTTACAATAAACCAGCATGTCTTTTGTAGCTGTCAGTAAATAATGTGTGCTTTCTGAATCGGTTAGCTCCAGATTTATTTTCTTAAAATTGTTTGTGATGTATAGAGAGAGAGATTCCTTTTTGCATAAGTAAAGAAGGGGATGAGTTTACAGTGCAATAAGTTCTATTTTATTTATTAAACATGTCTTCAGTTAATAATTCGCTGTCGTTTGTAAGGAGATTATAGTTTACGAGAGGGCGAGCACCTGCCAGCAGAGACTGCTGAAGATGCTTTTGAAGCCTGAAATAAAGTTAGAAAGGTTAGCTGGTAATATTTAATATGTGTCCCAATCTGGCAAAAGGAGTCGCTGGGGTGATTCTTATGCCAACAACATGAATCAGCGCGCTGTACTCGGGATGTTCTTTGCAACAAGGGAGAGACTGCTTACATGTTTTGCGTGCCCATACGAGCTAAAAGTGATTAGTAAAATCACTGTAATATGCAAAGTAATTTCTTTTGTGTGCATTCACCGATAGCTCTTTTTTTAAGTACATTTTGTTAGCGCTAAGTGGGCCCCTTTAGCCTTCAGTGCTTCCTTAATTTTTTGTGGATTAGATTCAACAGGGTGCTGGAAACATTCCTCAAAGAATGCACATTCCCCGCATGTGCCGATCTCCCGTTCCAGCACATTCCAAAGGTGCTCTGTTGGATTGAACTCATTGCCACTGTACCAGTATGAGATGATCTGCTGCTGGAATCCGCGAAGCCACGAGAAGATGGGTTCATCGTAGTCATAAAGGCATGGACATGGTCAGCAGCAATACTTGGGTGGATTGTGGTGCGCAGTTGGTACAGAGGAGCTCAAAGTATACCAAGGAAATCTGCCCATCTGCCCTCAGATGCTCTTCTGCATGCCTTGGCTGTAATGAGTGGTTATTTGTTATCATGATGCTCAGTTTGAACTTCAGGAGGTTGTCTCGGCTATGTCTTCATACCTAAATGCATTGAGCTGCTGCCATCTGATTGGCTTAGAGATTTGCCTTACTGAGCAGTTCAAAAGGTGTACCTAATAAAGTGGCTGGTGAATGAATCATGTGTAACCGGTATTAAGGTGTTTTCTTTTTGAAAAAAAAGGGCCTCATTTGAACCTAAATAGTGTCAGATCAACCTTGCTTTAAAGGACTGATCTCTATAAATATTGCTTTTTAACTTATAGTTTTATGCTTTCCAAATATTTTCACTGTGTTAAAATGAGTTTTAAAATGTTTTTCATTAAACTGTCCATTTATAAAAGTTGATGTTTATTGGGTGAAAGTGTTAAAGTTTATAAGTTTGACAGGCTAATAAAATATGATCACTGTATTTTAGATACATCACGTACCCATGTAACAGTGAATAGATGGATTAAACTACAACTACAATGGTTGAATGGATGGCAACACTGCTTTAGTCATAGTCCCATACTGCCACCATGTGGTCCTTTATGGAAAATATGATAATTGAGCAGAGAACTGACGGTGACAGTTGATCTGTAAGAAAACCTGAGAAGTGTGGAGATTTCACAAGAAAAGCTTAACTGCCATACCTCATAGTACCATATCACCCCAATAGAGCACTTCACTCTCAGACTGTTTGCTTACTTGTGGTTCCTAGGATACTTAAAAGTAGAATGGGAGGCAGAACCTTCAGCTTTCAGGCCCCTCTTCTGTGGAACCAGCTCCCAGTTTGGATTCAGGAGACAGACACCCTCTCTATATTCAAGATTAGGCTTAAAACTTTCCTTTTTGTTCAAGCTTATAGTTAGGGCTGGATCAGGTGACCCTGAACCATCCCTTAGTTATGCTGGAATAGGCCTAGGCTGCTGGGGGTTTCCCATGATGCACTGAGTGTTTCTTTTCATTCACTCTGCTTATACCCTACTCTGTATTTAATCATTAGTTATTATTAATCTCTGGCTCTCTTCCACAGCATGTCTTTTGTCCTGTCTCTCTGCCCTCAGCCTCAACCGGTCGCAGCAGATGACTGCCCCTCCCTGAGCCGGGTTCTTTTAGCAGGTTTCTTCCTTTTAAAGGGGAGTTTTTCCTTCCCACTGTCGCCAAGTGCTTGCTCATAGGGGGTCGTCTTGACTATTGGGTTTTCTCTGTAATTATTGTAGGGTCTTTACCTTACAATAAAAAGCGCCTTGAGGCAACTGTTGTGATTTGGTGCTCTATAAATAAAACTGAATTGAACTGAAAACAGTGGTCATCACAGAATATAAACCTAGGTTTATCAGTCATTGTTTGTCTTTAAACTTCTACAGATTTTTGCTCGGCCCCTACAGTGTTCCATCTTTGGATTTGCTTCCTGTGTTTTCGCTTTTCCTTTTTTATGTGCGCACAAGCTCCTGCTTATCTATCGCATTCCCCTTTCTTATCTGTTTTATTTACACAATAATCAAAGGTTTAGTCACTGCAAAAATATTATTTTAGAGCAGAAGTTGCCAACAGATATATATTTATATAGTTGCATATACAGAGTGATAAGAAATTCTGTCTAGGAGACCACCTACCTGCCTCTTTGTACTGGATATTTATCAGTCTCTGTTGCAGTGGTTTATCAGTGACTCATAGTTACAGAGTTGCAATGGCCCCACTGTCATTTTGGACTATTAGTAGTTCACAGGTGGCTTCATGAATCATCCAGACTCTGTTTGTACAGCTGGCTGCGACCCCCCCTACTCCAACCAGGTCCATATCAATTTTAAACATGACTTGTTACCTTGTAATATTTCATTACGTGATTGATGGAGCACTAGTGTGAGTAGGCCTGTTGTTGTGGGCAGACACAAAAATGGCAAAAAATCTCAAAACTACATTATATAAAATTGATTTTACTTCATCTTTTGGGACCATAACTTGACCAAGGAAAAGTGACCTTACTGATTATTTCAATCCTCCAATCAGAGCACCCCCAGCACCTTGAAGGTATCTTCACTTTTAAACAGTTTGACCACAGGATAAAGTCCAGCAGCACCAGCTTCATTCCTCAGGCTGCCTGTCATACCGCTGAGCAGGACACACACACACACACACACACACACAGTTAGGCACTCCACTGTTTTATTGCCTTTCTGGCTGTGTGTGTGTTGTCTAGTATAATCTGTTTGCATTTTCAGGGTTCCCCGCATCAAACACCTAATTTCGTCTTTAAATTCTTCCTCTGAACTTTTTTTATTATACACTCTAAGCATCATCTAATTATTCATATCACAAATTGTTATTGTAAATGATGAAATAAACTTGTAAACTTTATGCTTTAAAACGTTATCAGGAGTAGCCTTACGATCACTGTGGAGCTGATCCAGGCACACTGATGTTTCTGCCCATTATGTCAACACTACCACGTGGCACCTTTGCTTATCTTTATGCTGTGCAGTATGTAGCATTACATTAGGTGGTTAACCTATCAACAAGCCGGACATTTTGATCATCTAGTAGATATCAACAACATTGATGTCCATCTGCAGGCCTCCTCCTCCAAGGTAAGAATTTGGTGCTTGTGTGTTAATATGCAAAATGGGAGTTTGCGATGTCACATTGGCACTCTTCGGACAGTTTCTGTGCTCATGGCAACAGGCGTCTTAGAAGCCGAGGCTCTTGCATCTGATGCGGGCTGTTTAATTTTCTGTGCAGATTTGCTGCTTGTGGTTTCTTTGTTGACATCTGGCTGGCTGCTAATTTCTGCTCTTTGCTGCTGCCATTGTAACGGTGCTGTGCTTGCATTGGTATTCCGTGTGAATTCAGCCCTGCCTTTGTTGTTTGGCCAGTGTATGAATGATAGTTGTAATAGAAAAAAAAAGGGGGGGGGTGCTGCTGTCTGCATGCATCAGTTCATTATTTCCCTGTAGTCCTGAGGACTCACCTCTTTGTTTCTTCACATTATATATTTAGCAAAGAACTACGATAACAGAAAGACTTAAACTCAGACATTTTTTTCTTGGCTTGCTTTGGCTTTCCTTTCATGCTGTTCTTGCTTTGATGGTAATCTGCTGCTTACCATGCTGCACAACATTAAACTGGATTTTATTACCGGTTACAAAGCCATGATTTACTGTGATCTTAATTTTGATTTTTTTTTTAACCTTTTCTGTTCTACATTCATCTTCATGATAAGACGATATTGTATAATCTGCTGCTGCTGCCGTTCTCACCCCGATTCTCTGATGTAACAATGCTGCAAACATTTGCAGACAAAGTATCTTTCACCCACTTTTTTTTTTTTTAACAGATTATGCCATCCATTTAAAAAAAATGTGCAAATGAGGTTGTTAGGATGAGCACTGAGGGAGATGAAGCAGCGTCTTATAATCAAAAGACCGCAGCTTAGGCTCACAAATTCAGTTTAATGGTAGTTTAATTCAGTTCGGGAACAAAGCACAGTCATCACCAGGATAGGAGCAGTCAGGCAAAGATAACAAGAAGTCTACTTGTTATGTTTTATTTGTGACATTCACAAGATACTGAATCTATGCGCAACATAATAAGCGCACTTATGAATTTACAAGACCATAATCTGTTGGCCATAACAACAGCTGACAAGAACTATCACCGAGCTGAAAGAACACAAAGATGTTATTTTCCAAGAAAACAGTACAATTGTAATCTTTCGATCTTTGTATGATATCATGCCACTATTGTGTGCTTTTCAACTTCTTGCCAAGCATGCATGCGTAATGTTTTTACTGCTGCAATATTTTCAAGAATGCAGAAACAGTCAGCAGTTTTTTTATTTATATTTTAATAATGTATAATATAGCTGTCACCAGAAGACAATTAATTGTTTTGTTTTGTTAGGCAGTTGAAAGGGGTTATTGTGTTTAGCATTTAATGACATCTTTAAAGTTAGATCTGTAATATATTAAGTATGTTAAGCTGGCAGTATTCAGAGATGCTGCTTTTTAACCTTGTCCTAAAGCCCACCTTCACTTTAACTCACACTCCCTAAATCTGAGATTCTTTGTCAAATTTCAAAAGTGCATCTGTTCAGTTTCTAATCTGTTTTATTTGTTCCCGAGTTTATCTGATGCAGCTGTCCTAAAGACAGCCAATGATCATTTTCATTGTCTTTTCGGATTGTGAAGCTATAGAGAACTTTTTTTCTTGATCTTAATCATTCTGTCTCCCTCCGATCCAAAGCAAGACTTCAAACTAAGGGTGTATGCTCCAAAAGTGCAGCATTTTTGCTGCAGCTTTGTAGCTTGGAGGAAATGCTTCTGCCACATGGATATCAGATATTTTACTTTATTTTATCAAATAAGTACATTTGATGCACGGGGTATACTACAAGTACCTTCTTTACATACTTAGGACTTATCACAGGTCAGAAAGTTCGACTCTTGATCTCATTAAAAACTCTCCTTTATTGAGCTCAGCAGTGTTAGTCACTGCCTGTACTGTCTGGCTGACAGTGGGAAATTGCATCAGAGAAGTGGTCGGGGCTGGAAGCTGAGCTATTCTCTCAAACTGGTGCCAGCTGAGCACCATAAAGAAAATGTAACAGGACTAAACTCAGACGTACCTTCTGGCAATCAGCTTTACTCTTTTTCTTTGTCAGCTACACACACACACACACACACACACACACACACACACACAGCAGAGTTCAAGTTTAATAAAAGAAGTCCATTTCAATATCATATTTTCCACCAAGGTCCAAAATGGACACATAAAAAGTTAAAAGGGATTCTGTATATTTAACCAAATTACATAAAAGCTTAAATGGATTTGTGATGAAACCCAAAGCTCAGAAACCATGTCTGCAAAATCCATCATGGTTTTCACAAGCTTTCCCAAGCGATTAGCATTGGCTGGAGTGTTGGCATGTACTCCAAATCAAAACCATACTCATTTTGGCCCAACACACTTGCGTGCTCTCAGGAAGTGTCTCTGTTGCTAACCCAGTGATTTATAAACGTTTATCTCACCACAGTGGGTGAATCAAAGGCCTGGGAAAAGGGAACAAATTAACAGAAAGGTTTTTAGCTTTTCTTAGGGACCTAATTTTAAAAACCGCAGTATTCATAAATCCACAGTGCACAATTATGTTTTTATAGCTGTATAAACTATAAAGTCACCTTGCAATTTGATGGTTACAAACATAGTCATTTTGAGACCCCAGCTTTGCTTGGGCTTTGTTTGTTTGCATTTTTGTGTAAAAGTTTGTGTTTTTTTTATATGTTATGTCTGCTTTTCACAGGATGTGGGATTTTTCAAACTGGAGCGACAGGTGTGGCATAGATGTTGGCACGAGGGATTGGTGACTCATAGATCTAAAACTATTGTTCATACACTGACTGGCTGTGTGCAGAACTGGTGTTCAGAATGCCAGAGCAGAAGATTTCCTTCCATCAAGTTCAGTGTATGCATGTTTTGTTGTTTAAGCATGCTCTTCTTTACCTTCGATCGAAATTAAGCATTGAAATTAAGATTTCTTCATCAAATAAATAATCGATTACTTGTGTAATGTTGCAGGTCCATTTACACTGCTGATCAATTTATTAGGTTCAGCTGCTTGTTAATGGAACAATCTAATTGGACAATCATATGGCAGCAACCCTGCATTCAGGCATGTAGAAATGGTTGAGACAACCTGCTGGAGTGCTGCAGCACTGCTTTCAGTTGGTGCTTGTTTGTGGGTCTTCTTGCATTGGGTTGAGATCAGGTGACTGAGTAAATATCCAATTTCTTTGCTTGAGAAACTCTTGGTTTGCTTTTGTACTATGCTTTGGGTCACTATCCATTTGCACTGTTAAGCAATGTCCAAGCTTAGCAGAGTATAGCCCTGTACGCTTCAGAATTCATCCTACTGCTTCCACCAAGTTTGACAGATAATGTCATAGGTATTTCTCTCCTTCACCATACTTTCCCCATCTTTCTGGTACATTTTCATCTTGGTTTCATCTGTCCAAACAGTATTTATCCAGAGCTGTGCGGGCTCTTTTAGATGTTTCCTATAAAAGTCTACACTGATCTTCCTATTCTTGAATGGAAATAGAGGTAACCACTGGTTTTCATGGCTGGGCAGCTGCATCCAAGCCTTACATCACCAAGTACAATGTAAAACATTGGATGAAGTGGTGTAAAGCACGCTCTAGAGCAGTGGAGGTTCTCTGGAGTGATGAATCACGCTTCTCTGTCTGGGGTTGGTGGTTACCATGAGAACAGTACTTGTGTGACTGCATTGTGCTAAGTGTAAAGTTTGGTGGAGGAGAGATTATGGTGTGGGGTTTGTTTTTCAGGATTTGGGCTCAACCCCTTAGTTCCAGTGAAAAGAACACTTAATGCTTCAGCACATCAAGACATTTTGGACAATTTCATACTCCCAAGTTTGAGGATGAACATGACATGACTGTGCACCAGTGCACGAAGCAGGTCCATAAAGACATGGATGAGCGAGTTTGGTGTGGAAGAACTTGACTGGCCTGCACAGAGTCTGGAGCTCAACCAGAAAGCGCACCTTTGGGATGAATTAGAGCGGAGACTGTGAGCCAGGCCCTCTCATCCAACATCAGTGTCTGACCTCAAATGTGCTTCTCGAAGAATGGTCAAAAATTCCCATAAACACTCCTAAACCTTGTGGAAATCCTTCCCAGAAAAGTTGAAGCTGTTACAGCTGCAAAGGGTGGGCCCACATCATATTAAACCCTATGGATTAAGAATGGGATGTCACTCAAGTTCATATGTGTGTGAAGGCAGACGAACGAATATGTCACACGCCTCATATGTCAGGAAATGCCTCACCTGGTCATGAAATTGTGCAATTATTTTTGAGCCTCTGAAAATGTGGCAGTATAATATGTATCAAAATAGCTGTAATTCCTACACAGTTACAAATTTTTGTGAACCCCCCCCCCTCTCAATTAAAGCTGAAAGTCTGCACTTCAGTCAACATTGATTAATTGATTGATTAACTTAAATACCACAGATGCAAAACTACAAAGCTTGTGACTTTTCACAAAAAGTGCCTTTTAAATGTGGCGTGGTTGTTGGTGCCAGTATTTCAGAAACTGTTGACCTACTGTTGGGATTTTCCTACACAACCAAGTGTGCCTGTAGCTCTGTTGTTCTGCACATTGACTATAGCATAATTTATGGTGGTGGCTCTCTGGAAAACACTGAAACAAGTTTGAGCTCTATTGGTCCAGTCTACTTTAAATACTAGAAGTACTCTTACAGGAAAACAATTTAAGTAGTACAGTAGCCAAGGAAATATTTATCTTACAATATTCCCATGACCTCAGTATAATCATTTAAGAGCTCTGAAAATAAATAAAATGTAATAAAATGAGGGAGCCAGGAATTTAATGGAAACTTTGGAGCAGAAAGCAGAGTGGGAACTGATTGTTTCAAGGTGTCACAGTGTGGAACTATTTGATGAGATGACGAAGCAACTGTCTGATCACAGGGGCCACAATAGAAGTTATTCTTCTATCGCAGAGCCAGAAAGGATAGAGTTGCATAATCATGGTATTAATTCTTTGGGCTGAAACTTCAACATTTCCCTTTTGGCTGTGGCAGGTGCTCTACTTTCAACCTGGCTGCCCGAGCGCTGTATAAATAATGGCCTTTAAGTGCTGCCCAGTTGTTGCAATGATTTAGATTGGATGCAGTGTGATTTTTTTTTTCCAAACAGAAATAAATGTGGGCTCTCAATTGCCTTAAAACCTGGGTAGGCAGAGTTGCTGCGGAGAGGAAAGCAGCAGGGGAGAAAAATTATTCAGCCAGCTGTTAAATAATGCAAATAAATAATTTATATGTGGATGTGTGGTACATCGATGTTATGCTGTCAGCACAGTTGAGAATGAGAAATAAATTTGTTACCATCCATTTCAACGTGCATCATGTCAGCATGGATAGGAATATTTGCTCTATGAGCGCTCAGTTCTCAACATGACAAAGCATTTCCTGTCTTTTTTTTTTTAATTATTATTTTATCCTCTATGGATTTTTTTCCTGGCTTATTTGAAGATATTGGCTCGAGCTTTAAACCAAAGAAATGATACCTTAGAAAAATTTGTGTTTGCAGCCTTAAAGTTTGTAACACTTTTATAATATTAACAATTTTCCCCAAGGTGAACTGCACATTCATTAGTTTGTCCAAACAGCCCAGAACTCAACAATATTTAATTGATGACACATAAGCAATTTCTTATTAAAATAACCTAATTAATGGTGTATTAAATAAGTGGACAACATTTTTTTGTCAATTAAAAAGCCTGTAGCTCAGAACTTGTAACTGGTCAGCTGTATGAGTATGAACAGCTTGACATGGAATAAGAATAGCTACTTGTATTATTTACACTGACAAATATAAAAATACAGTTTATTTGAAAGAGTAATTTACATTACCCAGCTCAAGCAGAACTTTCAAAATATCACCTTTAAACAGGTGTACGGTGCAGGGAGCAGGTGGCCAGCAGGGGGTGCCAGTTCACTTTTTAATCGGGCTCTGAGCCGGTCTCTAACACAGTTTTGCCTGTACTACTACAGGAAGGTGGTCATAGCGTTTGTCAACATGCTCATAATTTCAGAAGACCAAATTTGATTTCTCATCATTTTAATTTTCTGTGTTGAAACCGTACTGCATTAGAAAAAAGAAACAAAGAGGTAATTGTTGCAGTTCACTAGATAGAAATAACGCACATATAGGCTAAACTAACCAAACAAATCTTGTGTGCATAATTGAATGATCTATCACACTTGCTAAATTAGCAAGGTGGAATTCTTGGTGTTTATGTGAGCCTTTATGAGCTGCCCGGCAGGGCTTTCACCAGCAGGTAGTGCGGAGAAGCAGCTGCAGGAAAGCAGAGGTGAGCAGGAAAAGCTGTAAATCTTCTTCAGGCTCACAGACCAAGTGACACAACTTCAAAGAGAACCCCTGTCTCTAAATGAGCGTGCTGCCTTCATTGAAACAGGTTCAGCTTGGCCAGTTGTTTCAGCTGTGTCGGTGTGAGAGTGTGTAAATGGGTAGGGTAGGGTAGAGTGGGGTGGGTGGTTTCTGATGTTTGAATATGCTTTAGTTATGGACAGTTGATCTGCCTAGTCAAAACATTTTGAATATGTCACATTTACAAATCTATAGATCAAACAAATTACTTAAAAACTGGCAGATTAATTGATAACATATAAACTGTCCATGTCCACATTAGCAAAAACGTGCCTTATGGGTGGTTTTTGCCACATTTGCATCAAATTTACTAGTTGAACTCTCATATTAATGTCAATAGTAGGGGCTTTTAATTGTAAACATAGAAATTAAGATGGAAATGAGCGCAAAGGCAAAGCAATACTTTACCTCAAAGGAATGAACGGCCCCACCCACTGTTCACAGCGTTCAGTGTTCACAGCCTTTTAGGTTGTACGTGGTCCTTTGGACATAGCATGCAAATGTCTGGAAAGATTCCCCACTGCCATCTGTTGTGACCAAATTTCCCCCTTAATGGTGTAAAATGGTTAAAGTGTGCCAGATTCTTAAAATTTAAGCCCTCTGGTGACCGTTACAATGTATGCGTAATGTGCAAATGTTACATTTTATTTACATGCGTAAAAACGGCGTACGTTCATGAACCGGTCTCGGGGCAGTTTCTGTATTCAAATACGCAAAAAAAGAAACATATTTATTTGGGGTAAACATGCTCAAACCACCTCAACTGGCTCCTTTCATTGTAGAGGAGTAGCGGGTCTACTCTGAGCTCTTTTCGAAAGACTGCATTATTTACCCTATCTCTAAGTTGGAGGCCAGCCACCCTTCGAAGAAAGGTCATCGCCGCTGCATGTATCCATGATCTCATTCATCCATTCACTACCTGGAGCTCGTGACATAGATGAGGGTAGGGATGTAGATCGAGCAGTAAATTCAATTAAATTCAATTCAATTTTATTTATATAGCGCCAAATCACAACAAACAGTTGCCTCAAGGCGCTTTGTATTGTGGGTAAAGACCACAATAACACAGAGAAAACCCAACAGTCAAAACGACCCCCTATGAGCAAGCACTTGGCGACGGTGGAAGGAAAAACTCCTTTAACAGGAAGAAACCTCCAGCAGAACCAGGCTCAGGGAGGGGCAGTCATCTGCTGCGACCGGTTGGGGCTGAGGGGAGAGAGACAGGACAAAAGACATGCTGTGGAAGAGAGGCAGAGATTAATAATAATGATTAAATACAGAGTGAAGTATAAACAAGTAAATAAAGGTGAATGAGAAGAACAGTGCATTATGGGCCCCCATAAGCTTTACCTCGCTCCTCTTCATCACAGCGGATGGGTACAGTGTTCGCAGCAGTGCAGCCACAGCGCCAATTCCATGTGTCAATCTCCCGCTCCCTTCTTCCCTCACGTGTGAACAGGACCCCAAGATACTTAAACTCCTCTGCTGGTGGCAACAACTCGTTCCTGACCCGGAGTGGGCACTCCACCCTTTTCTGGCTGAGGAGCATGGCCTCAGACTTGGAGATGCTAATTCTCATACCCACCGCTGTCCACACTGCCGCAAACCACTCCAGTGCAAGCTGGAGACCACCACATGATGAAGCCAACAGGACCACGTCATCTGCAAAAAGCAGAGATGAGATTCTGAGGCCACCAAGGCAGAAGCCTTCTGCCACTTGGCTACACCTAGAAGTTCTGCCCATAATATTTATGAAGAGAAGCACAAGAAAGGGCAGCTCTGGTGGAGTTCAATACCCACCAGAAATTAGTTGGACTTATTGCTGGCAATGTGGACCAAGTTCTGCATTTGTACAGATACTGAATGGCCCCTAACAAAAGGTCAGACACTCCATATTCACGCAGCACCCCCCACAGGATACCCTGAGGGATGCAGTCGAATGCCTTCTCTAAGTTCACAAAACACACGTAGACCGGATGGGCAAACTCCCACGTGCACTCGAATATCGTTGAAAAGCTGGTCCAGCATTCCTTGACCAGGACGGAAACCACTCCAGATCTCCACGCGACGTTGCAGAGATGTATCAACCAAGACAGCCCTACGACATCCAGAGCCTTCAGGTGCTCAGGACAAATCTCATCCACTCTGGGGGCGCTGCCACCAAGAAGTTGTTTAACTACCTCAGTGACATCACCCCCAGCAATGGGTGAGTCATCCCCTTCCTCTCTAGACTCTGCTTCCTCTACAAAAGATGTGTCAGTGGGATTAAATTGGAATCAGTTGACAGCTCAGCTCCTCTCTTCGCTTGAGTGTCGAGACCATATGACCGCAGATCTGATGATACAATTCCAAAATCAATCATCAGCCTGCAGCCTAGGGTATCCTGGTCCCACATGCACTTATGGGCATCCTTATGTCCGAACATGGTGTTTGCTATGGACAGACTGCTTTGTACAGAAGTTCAACAACAAAACACCACTCGGGTTCAGATCAGGTGAACCATTCCTCCCAGTCACACCCCTCCAGGTGTCACTGTCTTTGCACACGTGAGTGCTGAAGTCTCTCAGTTGGACAACGGAGACACAGGATGGATCCCTCAGTGACTCCAAGAAAGCTGGGTACTCTGAACTGTTGTTCGATGCATAAGTGCAAATGACAGTCAGGACCCGTTCCATCCCCCTGAAGGGGCAGGGAAACAACCCTTGGTATAAAAACTCCAGTGGGCAGGAAGCAAGCTGAGGGGATACAAGGAATCTGACATTTATGACACAAAAATGTATTTTAATTTCTGTTGCAGAATATATATATATAATTTTGTAGCAAATTGAGAATATTTTCTCTGCAATGTGTCTCCAAGTGAGTAACATGAGTCAGAAAAAATGAAAATAATATCAGGTTGGCCCTTTGAAGTCTTACATCTCATGAAAGTCTGTTTGGCTCTCTGAAGAAAGTTTGAGAAATAAGTATACTAAAATTATAGCGAAGGGCAGTCTCTTCTAAATTATTTAAAGAAAGAAAATATGCAGTTTGCAGTTATTAGAGAAAGTCTAAACACACTTGTGGTCACAAATTATACATAATAAAAGTGGCTGAAGTTTAAAATTGTTAATGTTACTGCCAATGGGACAGTGACTCTGACTCTACAGTCTGGCTTTCATTTGTTTTGAAAGCAGTTAAGTCTGATTACATGCAGGGTGTTTGAAAATTCCAGTAACAGCAGCATCCTTCCAGTACCTTTCCAGCATACTCTTTTTTTTCTTTTTTTTTTAATGGGATCCGTCCTTGTTCTAACTTTGTTCTTTACCATTGGCCTTTCACCCATCTGCCTTTCTTCCCTTCCGTCCTTCCTCCCTCTCTTCCTATCTCTCTTGTTGGTTGTCTTTCCATGTCAGAGACTAAGCAAACACAGTCGTGTGTGAGTGGTCTCATAACTCCACGTTCCTGAGGGACTTGGAGCACAGATGAACACAGCTGTGTCTTCATTTGTCGGCCTTGTTCAGCATTCTCCAGATATCTCGAGGAGGCTCCCTGGCTTTTTCTGTGTTCTGGTTTGACCCGGTGCCCTATGAATAACTATGTGGAAGCTCTGAGATAAATTGATACATGAAATGCATGATTTTGTAATAATAATTTTTTCTTTTGCTTTTTTAGTTATGCACTATATTTCATAATGGCGTTAGCCTCTAGGTACCCTATACAGGCAGTCAAAAAAAAAGAAGACATGCCTATCTTCTAACTTCATCTGAGTGCCTACTGTGCTTCTGTGAACTCACCTAACTCACCTCACCTGTGTCACCCCCTAACTTAGGTACTATCACCAGTCATACTGCTACCAGTAATGGCAGCTTTCATCTTAATGATCTTGGCCAGGATTTGAAGAATGAAGATAACAGGAGAACCGCCAGGGCATCCGTCCTGCAACAGTAGCAGCAATGGCAAAGAAATCTTTTCATGAAGAAGTATTAATTTTCATTTCATTTTTATAAATATAAGAAAGCTTTAACAAATAATAGTTACAGTAAAATTAAGAAGGTCCAGGGTGCACCCGGCCTCTTGCCCTATGACAGCCGGGATAGGCTCCAGTTCCCCTAAGGATTAGTTCTCCATACTTTGGACTCTGCTCTGTTCTCACGCTGCACTGCACAGCCATCAACCTGCCCGGTTGTCTATGCATCTGTGAGCCACTCTGACATGCTCTGCCCCAGCTCGGTATCCCATCTCCAACCCACTGAGCCCAGCAATAATTATTCATATTTCATCTAACTACAGTCTCCTATATATTCATATATCAGTCTCAGCTAGCTCGTCATATAGCAGCCTTCAAGAGGTCATGTTTTTGTTATTTTTATAGAGTTACTTGATTAAAAAATGTTAGAGGAGTTTAAATGATTCCTTTAGCTGGAGGCTATCTCAGCTGGGGCTGGGGGCTATCCCAGCTGCCACACAACTCAATCAAATAACAAATGACTGCATTACAAGAATCAATTCATTCAAATCACTCATTTAACATTGGAAATCTGAGTTAAAAGAGCTGAAACTGGAGATCTTATACCAGCTCTGACGAGAGGAATGAGGAGACACATGACCAGAACGACCTTTTTCCAGCTGATATGGAAAAGGATTTACTGGGGAGGTGGTGACTCCTAAAGTCCTTTTCACTGTCCCAGGTCCATTACAGGAGAGTAAGCAGAAGAATTTCAACTCCAGATTTACATTTGCAGCCGTTCTGCGACAGTTGATCCTCGTTCTCTACTTCAGCTACTCATCCTTTGAAGTCCTTCCCTTACGATGACACATTTCTCTCAGTGAAGGGGAGAAAGGACGACCAACTTTTTATACTTTTCCCAATATCCCTCTTGCTCTCCTGCTCTCAACACTGGTTATTTGCCCTCTGTGATTTCTAAATACTGACATTCTGTTTTTTGCAGATTGTCATGAGCTTGCATTTTCCCTTTCAGAATAATTAGCTTTATTGATTCATTATATATTACTGTGCAAGACAGAATTTTGATATCATCATTGCCATTATCATCATCGTAGAAAATAAGGGTTTTACGAGAAATCACCAGGAGTCCAGAATGTGTTTTCTTCAGCTTAGCCAAATGAGGTTCACACCCACCCCCCCAGGTTTTTCCTCTCTCCACCTCCCTTTGCCTCATCACCTGCTGATAGTCCTCTTTACCCCTACTTTATTTCTTCACCTTGCAGGTGTCAATCATCAGACACGCACACGTCTGTTTCTCCTCTGCACTCTCTATCTCCTCCCTTCCATGCCTCTCTATCTCTTTATTTTACTTTATCCCTTCTCTTTCCAAAATCAGTCTCTCTCCCTTTGTTGCTCCCTCTCTCATCTGTTTCCTGCTGCATCTGGCGAACATGAGCCGCGGAAAGACAACAGACAAGTAATGGGAGAAGCGTGTGTAGGCATGTGCACGTGTGTGTGCGCGCGTGTGTGTGTGTGTGTGTGTGTGTGTGTGTATAAAATGTGGGGGCGGTCTTGCCCATCTGCGCATATGCCCAAATGACAAAGACAGCTGTATGTCTTTGTCAAAAAATCCCATCTGAAAGTATTTTCAGATGGGATTTTGGTTCTGTACCCACACTGAACTGACACCCACAAAACCACTGACACTCGAGTCACTAAGCTGTCCAACATCAGCTGCTGAAATCTCTTTATGTGCACCAATCCATCATGATATCAGGAACATACTCTGCATTTCAAAAGCTGATAAATGTGCCCTGCAGCAGAGGAGTTTATTCTGTTAACGTATGATCAGGATATTCATCAGCAACAGTATCTAAACTTGTGTTTGGTCGCTTATTTCTTTGTTGTAACAATGCTTTTTGGCAATAAGTCTTAGACTGTTTTACCCTCTAATGGTGCCACATTTGCAAGAAAAATGCGCTTGTGGGTTGAGCAGCAGAGTTGAGTACGTGGGCTGCACCCAGATCTTCTCTGCCAGTGCCAAACAGCTTATTCTGTTGTTCCTTACTTTCTGTGCTAGGTTTATCTGTCTTGGTCTCAACAGCAACTGATAAAACTAGAAATGAATTTCTGCTTTGGATCCAGTTTACTGGTCATAAAAAGGTGTGAATTAGTTACATTTCAACATAAACAAAATTTGGGTTCATTAGAGCTCAAAAATGTGTAGGCCCATTAAAGTGTCCTAAACTATCACTGCACACTTTACTGATGAGACAACTGGAAGGGATGTGGTCTTTAAAAATATTTTGAAACAAATTCCTGCTAAATCCTGATACTGTTCCCTCCGAGTGGTGCTGTACTTTGTATATAAACTTTCCCGTGCCATGTGCCGCTAATGAATGGTGGGTTTGTGGCTCGGACCACACAGATGCCAAGCTGCGGATGAGCAGAGCCTGCCAGTGACCATTGGTTACAACTGCAAGTAGTATGAAATTTATAAAGAAGCACCATGTGTCAAGGAAGAAGAAAAACACATGAAGGCTGTGTTGGTTACTGTTAGAAGCAGTCTGGTGGTTTGTACTTTCAGCACACCTACAGTGCAAACCATTGACCACATCGCTTCCATCTCTGGCCTCATTTTGCCCGAGGTTCCCCCTTTAAGTGCCTTTTGCGAGCACCTTGCAAGCCACAAAGCACAAACTGACTTGGGGAAATGACAAATTGAGGGGGTTTGGCAGTCTGCTGGCGGTAAAACATGCCTGTTTACATGGGAGGATCCCACAGAACCACAGACATGTCTCTAACAGCCAATAAGGGAAAAGGTAGGAATAACGGGGGGAGCTGTAGGGAGAGTGAAGAAGAGGGAGAATAACAGGGAGACAAAATAAAAGAAGGCAAGGAAACTGTATTGGAAAAAAAAAAAAATTCCAACGAGACAGAGATGCACATTTGTCAGCAGGCCGAGCACAGAAGCAAAGACTTCTCATGTGCTATGTGAGCATGTGAAATTCCCAGAATGCATTATGTTCAAGACATTCATTCCCATTGCTATATGGGAGGCAATATGCACATTAGTCAATGGAAATATCTTGATAGCTATCAGATGAACTTTCATAAAATGGGACATTTTACAGATTTTGTTGATCTCCAAACGTTTCACCTAAGGACTACCAAGATAGTGACATTTATGTTTGTGGCTTAAATGACCCCCCCCCCCAAAAAAAAATTCAATCTGTAAATTTGGTTTAGTTCATTTGGTTGGTCACATGCCTCCCAAGATGCATTTTACCAGCATAAAAAACAATCACTGAATAGGTAAATTTTAATTTAATGACATTCCCATCAGCAGTAGCTGTACCTTTTTTTTTTAATTAAAAAAACATATGTCAACACACTAAATAAAGTTGGTGAAAATATTAAACATAGCTACTAAACATCAGTATGTTGTTATTATCATAGGAGGTACTGCTCTTACAGATCTGTTGGCTGGAGCCTCTACGTCGTGTTAATTTGATTGAAATTCATGTTTAATATCCTTGGCACCACATTATGCCACGTTCAAAAACCAAGTGCAACTGTTCCTCTTCCACCAGACTTCAACTTTTTATGACTTTTACATCAGACTTTGTCAAACCAATAAATTACTGACAGGCATTGTCTTCAGTAAGTGTGCTGAGCTGCCTCTGGAGCGGGGCTCAGATTTCTTGGCCAAGACAAAACTTTAAGACACTGACAGAAATGTCTGAGAGAAGAGAAACCCTATTCTCCACATGTCTTTGTAATTCTGGAATATTGTATGATTTAGAGGGTGGAGAGCATAGGGCTATGGAAACACAGAACTCAATGGCAGGGAATACAATGGATGTCTGTTCTTTCACAATGGAAACCTTGTTGGCATTTTCTTAGTGCCCTGGAGAAAGCTGAAGAGTAAACAGCACTTTGCTGTCCCTCATTTCTTTTGGGATTGTATCTCTGACAGATCTGCCTAAATGGAAATAGAAAGGATTCAGATTAATCTGAGGCAAATCTCAGTAGGATTGCATTATTCGATTTATCTGGCCAGCTATTATATGCCTTTATTGTGAAGCTGAAACTTAAATCCACAGAATGCACCACAGTTGTTGACAACAGAGTGGGTGAACCTCAAATCTGTTTATGTGAAATCTCAATGTAATTTTCAGAAAGTGACTGCACTACCGCCAGTCCCACTTCTTCCAGAAACAGAAATCCCGATTGCCCTATGGCAAGGTGTTGAACCAATAATGATGGTAATTTGAGATTGTTTGCAGATTTTTGTCTTGTCTGCATTAGTGCTTGTCCAGAGTCCGATTTAAGTAAAACTAGTTTTGGTCATCGTTGCATCTCTTGCACGGTATGTTGAGAGCTTGGCATTAGAAGAACTTTCATACTATAACTGGAAATTCTCTTTGTGCTCCAAATCTGAGTTTTAAGGTGTTAACCTCTGAGAATGGTATGCATGTTCATGCATAAACAGATATGAAGTGGAAATTGAAGAGCTGCAGTTTGGATGCCCAGTGATATCTGGTAGTCAAACATTTGAATGAAACAGGCAGGGATCTTTAAAGCTTACATTCTTATTTGTCTGTTACTGCTCAGTTCAGCATTTTTATATTGCATCAGGAAGAGCACCCAACGTAAAATGTGTGCCAGATCCAATCGGCGACTGCTTGGGAAATTGCCGAACAGCTGAGCTACTGTCATATGAGTACAGCTTCAGTACAAAGGTTTGTAATGTCATCATTGCTTCAGTCTTATGTATGACACCTTGCACGCTTTTCATGCATCATGTAGCAGTGTAATGTATACAATTTGTTGCACTAACCACCCAAAAAGCAAAAAAACCTTTAATGTATTTTTAATGTGTATTTCTTATTCAAAGAATCTAAATCAAAGGCTATCACTATCAAGTGTTGTTTCTGAACCTGTTTAGGTGTGACACCATGCATAAATTAATCATTAAAATTGCAGATGTCTCTAGGTAACATATAAGCATAAATGAATGCTGCAGAACATTGTGTTTGAAAGTTATATTCTGCACTACTCCAAATTATTCAGAAGAGTTGAATTTGAGGAAAGATCCGCACGAAAGAGATGCAAAATGTAGAAAAGATTCATATGAGATTCTCCAGGCTTTTTTTTTTTTCTCCCAGGAAGTTATACTAATGCAGCATGAGTGCACTGCCTCAAACATCATATTAATCATCATTAAAAGAGTTAAAAAGCATGCAGGAATGCCACTCTCACTGCCACCGCTTTAGACAGCTGGATGCACTAAACAGCTTCTCTTTGAAAAGTTATCACTAAGCAAACGTGAGCTGGCGAAGGTTTATGACTTTTGCAGCTCACCTCAGGTTTCCTACAGCTGTTTTTACACAATCTACAGGTGATTTCCCAGAAGGAAAACCAGGAAGGGCTGACACACAAAACACAAGTGTGGTCGACCAAAGTTAAAGTAGGTCACTTAAAACGGCATAAAGAAATTATAATGTGACTGTTGTGGGATCTGTTGCTGAGGAGGCAGTGTTTCTCTGAATGCAAGCCCACTTGGTTCTGTTTAGAAGAAAGCAGGAGGTTCTCTGTTGTTCCGGGGAACACACACATGTGATTAAAATATGCTAATTTGTATGCTGCTTTCATCCTGTGTATTGCAGGCTTATGTTTGGAGCACATCACCATAAGGAACACAAGTGGTGCCAATGCACAGCCATAGTTAAAAAAAAAAAAGTCAGCGTTTCCTATTGGATTTTGATTTGATCTCTTTATAATTCGATTTAAATTCAAATGGGTTCTATCAAGAAAGATTTGCTAACGTAGCAGGATAATTTG